>CM076583.1:840438276-840502282 GCA_034641835.2 Pinus albicaulis
ATGATCTAAGGTAAAACTAGGGGTGCATACCGGGTAGCCATGACTCGAGGTGTTGAGTAACCAGCTCCAAAAATAGAAGAAAAGAGATATCAATGCCTTAGAAATAAGCCACTTCGAGGGGGCAACCTCCAATACACTACATAAATGAATAATTCTTGGATGATACAATTTACAAAACCTCCTTTCTATATATAGGAGTCCATGTGGCCATAATGTAATCCTAGTGGGCCACAATGTAATCCTAACCGACCTAAAAATAATAATTTAAGGGCACAATAATAACAAAATGGGGGTTACAAGGGTACAATAATAACAATAAGGGGGTTACACTAACAACAATAAGGGACTATACTAGTAATATAGGGACCTAACATGCCCCTCTCCTTCAAAAAGTGTTGTCCTCAACGCTTGAGTAGCTCTGGGTGCTTCTGTATAAAATTCTCATCCTCCCATGTAGAATCTTTAGTGGGTAAGTTCTTCCACTTGATGAGATACTCTGAAATTGATCGATTCCGTAGCTGTCGAGTTCTTGTTTCCATGACCGCTTCAGGTTCCAATATGATGTTTCCTTCCTCATCAAGTTCTGGCAATATTGTTTGAACTGGAAGATTTTCACCTATAACTTTCTTTAAGCATGAAACATGGAAAATTGGATGCACTCGTGAAGAAGCAGGAAGCTCCAATTTGTATGCCATAGTACCAATCTTTTGCAACACCTTGTAAGGACCATAGTACTTTGGCGATAATTTATTATCCTTCTTAGCTTGCTTGAGGGACATTTGTTTGTATGGTTGTAGCCGTAAAAATACCCAATCTCCTACAACAAAACTTCTCTCGCTGCGATGTTGATCTGCCTGTTGTTTCATTCGATTTTGTGCCAAATTCAGGTTATCCTTTAAGAGTTGGAGAACTTCTTGCCGATGCTCGATGTGATCTTCGACTGCTTGAACCTTCGAATTTTCCCTTAAAGATGATGTAATCGATGGTGGATGATATCCATAAAGTGCCATAAATGGGGTCATTTTTGCTGCAGTATGGAAGGAAGTGTTATACCACCATTTAGTGAGAGGTAACCACTTGACCCATTGTGTTTGTTTATCAGATACAAAGAAACGAAGATATCCTTCCAAACATTTATTTACTATCTCAGTTTGACCATCAGATTAAGGATGATAAGATTAGCTATGAGCTAATTGAGTACCCAAACAAGAAAATAACTCCGTCCAAAAATTTCCAGTAAAAATGGGATCTCTGTCGCTCACAATAACCCTCGGGCTTCCATGTAGCTTTTGAATTCTGTCCATAAATGTAGTAGCAACTGTACTTGCTTTAAATGGATGAGATAATGCACAAAAGTGTGCATACTTGGTAAGTCTATCAACTACCACCATGATGACACTCTTTCCTTCGGACTTAGGTAAACATGTGATAAAATCCATTGAAATCTCCTCCCAACGTTGACTTGGAATGGATAAAGGTTGTAGAAGTCCCGGGGTCTTAATTGTCTCAACTTTATTCTGCTGGAAAACCAAACATCCCGCCACAAACTTTTGAATATCAGATTTAAGGCCATCCCAAAAAAATTATTTCTTCACCCTGTGGTAAGTTTTTAAAAATCCTGAGTGTCCTCCTAAAGGAGAAGTGTGCAATTCCAGAAGAATCTTTTGTTTTAGTTGGGAATTCTTACAAAGATATAAGCGATCTTTGTACCATAAGGAATAATCTTTCCAAATAAATGTATCATATGTACTAGGATCTTGCTGCAACTTTAGAATGAGTGTCCATACATCTTTGTCCTTCTTCCATTCATCTCTTGCTTCAGTTATCCAATCTGGTTGGATAATAGAAATCACACAAAGCAATGCTTCCACCTCTTCATTCTTTCTTGAGAGTGCATCTGCAACAACATTAAGCTTTCCTTTTTTGTAGATTATTTCAAAGTCATAACCCAACATCTTTGTGACCCATTTTTGTTGTTCTTCCGACGATAGTCTTTGTTCCAAAAAGTGTTTAAGACTATCATGATCAGTTTTTACCTTGAAGTGTCTTCCCATTAGGTAAGTTCGCCATTTCTTTAGTGCATGCAATATTTCTAACATTTCCTTCTCATAAATAGGTTTCTGTAAATACTTTCCTTTGATTGGACGACTTTCAAAAGCAATGGGTCTTCCTTCCTGCATTAAAACAGCACCAATTCCATTTCCTGAGGCATCACATTCCACAATAAAGGTTTTTGTGAAGTCTAGCGTAGCTAAGACCGGTGCTAGGCACATTGCCTCTTTAAGATGTTCAAAGCCCTTAGTTGCTTCAGGAGTCCATGAAAATGCATCTTTCTTCAACAATGTTGTTAGTGATGCTACTATTCTCCTATAATTCTTAACAAACTTTTGATAATACCCTGTTAACCTGAGAAATCCTCGCAACTGCTTTATGGTTGTGGGGACTTTCCATTCCTTAATGGCTTTAATTTTGTTAGGGTCTACTTTAACACCCTCGTGAGATACAATATGACCCAGATATTCCACCTCCTGTACTCCAAAGAAACATTTGGATGTTTTTGCATATAATTGTTTCTCCTACAATAGTTTGAGCACCCTGTCAACATGTTCAACATGATCCTTCCAAGACCTACTATAGATTAGTATATCATCAAAAAATACGAGCACAAATTTTCTAACGAAGGGTTTGAAAATGGAATTCATCAACCCTTGAAATGTAGAAGGTGCATTGGTAAGGCCAAAAGGCATGAGAAAAATTTCATAATGACCCTCATGAGTTCGAAATGCTGTTTTTGGAATATCTTCAGTCTTCATTCTAATTTGATGATATCCTGAATGAAGATCCAACTTGGTAAAATAAATTGCTCCATGTAATGCATCCAATAATTCATCAATCACAGGAATGGGAAATTTATCTTTAATGGTGAGCTTATTGAGCTCCCTATAATCTAGACACATTAGCCATGATCCATCCTTCTCGTGTACCAATACTATAGGAGCGGAGAAAGAACTTTGACTAGGTTGAATTATACTCGCCTCTAACATTTCTGCAATCATACGTTCAATTTCGCTCTTTTGGATGTAAGGATATCTATAAGGCCTGATGTTTGGAGGAACACTTCCTGGAATCAGATGAATAGCATGATCATGATCGCGAATAGGTGGGAGTCCTTTGGGAGTTTCAAACACCTTGGAATGATTGTCCAAGACTTCTTGGAGATCAGCAAAAATAGATGATTTTGATGTTGGAACTTCTAGTGAGCATAATTGTGCAATTACGCCTCATTGTTCTTTCTTTAGAAGCTTTGTCATGACATTAGAGCTTATTATCTTTCCCGGCTTCCCTACAATACCCCGTAATTCGACTTCCTTTCCTTCTGAAAAAAATTTCAAGAAAAGTTCTTGAAAATTAAAAGCTACCGTCCCCAAAGATTGTAACCATTGTACTCCTAGTACAACATCAGCACCTCCCATAGGAATGGCAAGCATTGGACTAGTCAATACATATTCCCCCATGCTTAGCTTGATATTATGGCATTTTCCAGAGCAATTTATAGTTCCTCCATTTGCAACCATCACTTGACATTCTGGTGCTGGGTATAGGAAACAATTTAATTCCTTGGCTACCTTACAATGAATAAAATTATAGGTGCTACCTGAATCAATCAACACTATTACCTTTTTCTTCTTGATTTGTCCTTCTATCTTGAGAGTTTGAGGAGTGGTAATTCCTGCCAGTGCATTACATGATATGGTCGGATTCGTTTCTTCCTCTTCTAGGGTTGGTTCCTGGTGTATATCCTCTTCTTGTTCATTTTCTTCTTCCTCTTCACAATCTATGTAAAATAATTTCTTCTCAGCACACTTATGACATTTAGTGTATTTTCTATCACAACTGTAGCAAAGCCCTTTTGCTCTTTTTTCTTCCAATTGTTGTGGTGTCAACCTTGTAGGTTGTGGAAATCTAGGCGTAGCGACACTTCCTTCTTTATAGAATTGAGTGGTAGGCTTCCTTGTCGCCATAATTTTACATTCAACTTTTCTTGCCAACCTGAATGCCTTCTCCAATGAATCAGGTTCCAAAACGCGAACTTCATGTTGGATGTTATCCTTTAAAGTGACTATGAAGAGATCAATCCTGTGTTCCTCTGGAATATCAGTTACCCTTATATTCAATTTTTGGAAGTCCTCAATGTGCTGCCCCACTAAACCCTTTTGTTTGAGATTTATCAATTGGCTAAAGAAGGTGTTGCTCTTTGTATCCTCATAATGTGCTATCATTTCCTCCGTAAAAATTGACCAAGTGACAATTTTTTTATGGGAGCAAAGCCATCGATACCATACAAATGTATTTTGTTCTAAATGTAAAGTTGCAATGCGTACCTTTTTTGTGTTTTTCACATTATGGAGATCAAAATATTGCTCCATCTGTAGTATCCATGTTACAGGATCCTTTCCATCAAACTTCCTCATATCCATTTTTGGAATATGGAGGTTCTTCCCGCCAACATTAGAGTTTATGAAATCACGATTAACATTTATTTTGTTCTCATCATGAGGTTCTTCTACTATATTTTCACCATTAGGAAACATTTATTGTATCAACTTTGTCAAACCTTCGATGTCTGCTTTGAGATCATTCTTCATGTTTTCCATGTTGTCTTTCATGTCATCCATCTTAGCTTCCATGCCAGCTTCCATGACATCCATCTTAGCTTCCATTCCATCCATCTTAGCTTCCACTCCTTTCTTCAAACTATCCATCTTCACTTCCATGCCTTTCTTCAAAACTTCCATTTCATTTTTTTTTTCTCTTTGTGAGAGTGAAATTTGTTGCACTTTCTCTTGTAATTTTGATAGATCATGTTGCAATTCTTCATCTTCATGAGTCATAGTAGAGCCTTCTGAAGGCTTAATGGGTGTTGAATTATTTTTATGGGGCATATTTTAGAACCCAATACTGCTATATATTCTACAATATTCCCTTGGAATCAATTCAAATTGATTCTTCAAAGAAGACTCATGCAATTTGGAAAGAAAAATATACACACCTTTTTCTTGCTTTTTAGGAACTCGATATTGAAATTGGATTATCTCTATGATTGCAGCACTTCAATATTTGAATTTTCGTATCAACGTAGCCCTCTGAATTATATTTCGAATGCCACAGGTCTGACTTGATTTGGATTCTCCAAGACAAAGTTGTGTCCAATCTCCCACAATGACCTAATTCTGGACTGGTTCAGTAGAGCGAAATTGTATGACTTGCCACGTGTCATTGTTTCGTCCTTTTTATTTGAAATTGATAGAAAAGAAACTACAGTATGTGTAATTGCGACCAATTTTTACGACACTCCAATCTGATGCCCAGAGAGAGAGTTATTGAACTTTTCCCACGATCACCTCTTTGAAATGAAATTCAGGAGCCTGAAAAAGCACTACCTTCCACAGATCATATCTCCCAAAATATTGCGAACCAAACTCTGAAATTTTTTGACGAATTTCCTCAGGATTTCAGCTTTTCACCATATGAATTTCAGATTCTGAAACTTCGTAGAAAAAAAATTATAGCGAAAATTCCACGATGACCTGTTTAGGAGCCTGAAAAAAGACCTAACTTCCACAGATGATATCTCCGAAAATATTGCGAACCAAGCTCTGAAATTTTTAGACAATCTTCCTCAGGATTTCGCTTCCAACCCTAAAAATTTCAGATTCTGAAACTTCGTAGAAAAAAATTTATAGCGCAAATTCCACGATGACCTGTTTGGAGCAGCGAAACCCTAGAATCCAAAGCTCTGATACCAAATGTTGTGTAACCAGCTCCAAAAATAGAAGAAAAGAGATATCAACGCCTTAGAAATAAGCCACTTCGAGGGGGAAATCTCCAATACATTACATAAATGAACAATTCTTGGATGATACAATTTACAAAACCTCCTTTCTATATATAGGAGTCCATGTGGCCATAATGTAATCCTAGTAGGCCACAATGTAATCCTAGCCGACCTAACAATAATAATTTAGGGGCACAATAATAATAAAATGGGGGTTTCAAGGGTATAATAATAACAATAAGGGGGTTACACTAATAACAATAAGGGACTATACTAGTAATATAGGGACCTAACATGAGGTGGATTTACAACAGTGTTTGTGATAATAGGATGCAAGGGAGGTGTTGATGGAGGAGATGAAAGCTGAGAATTGACTTTTGAAAATGATGGAAATGTTGATGAATTAGGGGGAGGAAATGTTGTTCCTGATGACTCTGAAGGCTCAGGGATATTAGTTACAGTGATAGATGTTTGAGGGGAATTCAGAATATAATCATCAGTTGATGTGTTTACCCTTTGAACTTCGATATCTACAAGAAATTCTGGATCTAAAACTGTGTCATCAACTGTAGTTTCAGACTTACTTCTAAACAAAGAAATCTCAAAACACTCATCAAAAGAAAGATCTTCTACAAACATCCACTCACTGGGCCAGGTATGGGATCTGAAAATAGGTCTAGGGCTTAGTGATTCCTCTTGTCTTCTGACTATCCTTGGAATGAGATTAGGATTTTCAAACACAGGGAAAGGATTTGGATCAGGTTTGGCCCTTGTGTATCTCCTTAAAGCCAGTGTGGTCAAATTTCTACTATACAATGTTCTATTTCAGCCTGGCAAACTCTGAATATCATTATCCAGAGTCTAGGAATTTATATTGAAGATATTACTGGGGTGATTAGTATTTTTACTATAAATATCCCTAGTATGGTCGCCAAAAATGTTAGCACCTAATTTTAACCTTAGGTTGAAAGATGGGAAATCAGGTAACCTCAAACCATGCTTAGCCTTGTAGCTAGCCCTACAAGGTCAGGAGAGGGCTCTCTCCGAGAAAAATATTCAATGAAATGTAACTGCAAACTGATATTAGGCTAGGTATAATGATGGGAAATGTTTTTATAAAATTCAAGGGTTGTACAGAATAGATGGGGCAGTTTGAATCTGGGGAATTAAATTAGAGATACAGGGTGTTTCATGGGTCAAGATAGGCAAGGATTTTAACAATTAAGTTTAAATAATGATGAGATGGTAAGACTGGTGAGGAGCTGAAAAGGGCATAGGTGATGGATCCTTTTAAAACAGAAGAAAACATGGAGTATTGAATGATTTCCCAAGGCAGAGCATTAAAAAATGGATTCTACCTATCTATCTTGAAAGCATTCAACTAGAGACATGAATAAATGAATGGTAAACATAACAATTAACAGATGAACACAAAGGAAAAAACAATGCTAAAACCCATACCACAGGGATCCCACAAATCAGAGCTGCATATCTTTATTAATTCCCTGCCAAACTGTTACAAATGGAGCGTAGAGCGTCCTCAGTGATTTCCAAGCTAATTCCACACTTTATTCCCCCCTTTACAAATGATGAAGAAATTACATTAAATAGACAGAAATTGAGGGGAGTAGATCCACAGAAAAACGGAGCTATTTTACCAGCTCAGGAACCGAAATCTAAACATAGGAAAAAAGACCAACTGTATGCCCCTGAAAAAGAAGGGAAACAATGCATTTTGAACATTTGGAAGGTTTTTGCAGTTGCTCAAACAGTGGAGAAGAAAGACAAATTTGGAACCAATTCTCCCTTTATCGTTGTTGTCATGCTGTCATATTTCCTATGCTTATATTTAGCTCTCGGCCTTTGACTATTTGTCTCTATCTTTACTCTTTGAAGAAAAACCAACTTTTGGAGAAAACGCCTTTTGGAAACAATAAAAATGAAATTTTCCATTTAGTGAAGAAAAGTCTCCTTTTGGATGAAAAAGAGCGAAGGGAAAGGGAGGTGGGCCCATATGGCGATTGCAAATCGCAATCGGAAGTGGGGAGGGAAGCTATTTTGGAATAGAGAGATTAGAAATATGTGATGCGATAGTGTATAGGGGAAAGGGGAAATCGAAATCGCAAATCGGAGATTGTAGCGGGAGAGGAGTGGGCACAAGGTATTGGTAACTTGCGATGCGATTGGAAGAAAAGCGATGGGGTGAATGGATAAGACAAAGGAGTAATGGGGAGATTCCTTTTAAAATAAATAAAAAAATAAGTTTGCGCTTTTAGAAAGGAAAAAATGATTTTTCTTTGAAAAGAGCAGAGGGCTTTAGTGGGACTGGGGGAGTGAATCGCAATCACAATCGGGAATCAGAAGGGGAATGAGGTGGATGTAAAGGACTATGGGAAATGCCGATTGCGATTGGTGACATGC
Source organism: Pinus albicaulis (assembly GCA_034641835.2). Lineage (NCBI taxonomy): Eukaryota > Viridiplantae > Streptophyta > Pinopsida > Pinales > Pinaceae > Pinus > Pinus albicaulis. The sequence goes on from CM076583.1 coordinate 840,446,534, forward strand.
GATCAATTGCATTAGCGGGGAAGCGCGGAGGTTTAATAATGGTAAGGAGAGAACATGCAATGCGATTGGAATGCTTAGAAATATTTTCAAAATTGATTTGTTGCTTTTAACAAAGGAGAAACTTGTTTTTATTTGGAACGGGAGGAAGATTTTAAGGTGGGGCCCAGTTCAATCGCAATCGCAAAGGGCGAAGGGAGCGGGTTTAACACATATCGAGGGGAATGTGATTGTGATGGAGTGGTCAATTGTATCGATGGTGGAGTGTAGAGTAAAGTGTCATGGGAAATAAAATATGCGATGTGATCAGCTGATCGGAGGAGGGGACTTGTGATGAATCGCATCAGGGTTTTCTCAATCGGAAGGGGGCCAATCGGGACCATGCAACTGATCGTTGCAATTGCATCGGAAGGCGGGGTGCGATCGGATCAAAGCAAAGGGGTTTTATAATGAAAAACTTTAAAATGATATGAAATAAAGTCTAAGGGACAAATGGGAAAAGGGGTAAAGTTAGGCTATTGGGGACTTTTGTTTCACTTAGGTGTATTTTTCAATCCAGGAGTCAGTTTTGAGATTATAATATACCGTTGGAAAGCTTTTTCCAGGCTCTTTCTGATGGACATACTTGGAACATGATTTTACACTGAAATTGCTATGGAAAATACCTCTGAAAGGCAGGGTGGTGGCTTTGTGGAGATAACAGATTATGAAGTGCAACTTATTACATATGAAGACATAAAATTACATAATACATAATAATAAAAGAAAAGTACCATGTTTTCACCTCAAAACATGTTTTAAGGTGAAAATTACATCAAGCACAATAGAAAAATTCTTTGATCTTTCCAGATATTGTGCCTTTGAGTTTATTTTACTTCCTCATGACCTTGCTGATATTTGTGACACTCGACTCATTAATTTGACCATGATGAGACCCTAATACCTAATGAGACCAACCCTATGACCTACTAACATGAATTACAAAGTGAAAGTGAATCATGACTAAAGACCATAGAGAGGAGAATCAGCAAGTTTTACATGAGGGGAAACTGATAAAAGACCACTACCATCAATGAATCCATGACCTAATGGAATGGTGAAAATTTATGGTATGGGACTCCTAATATGCAAATGCAAAAGAGTAAGTTTAATCATTGATGGCTGTATGACCAGATTGACACTAACACTTTCTATGATATATTGCATAAATCATATCATAGGTATGATTTACTGATGTTCATAATTATTTTCATCTAATTCCTTTAGAAATTTACTGTGCATATGCTTCAGTCACATTCTGCATACTCTAGGTCATGGGAAATCAACATTTTTAAGCCATTTCAGGAGTGGGAGATTTGTTTAACCTAGCTAGCGTTATTTTTTTGGGCTGATATTTGGTATAGGAATTTCACATAACCTAAGCTAAAGGATCCAACTATCATCCTTGCTTATTTTGACGCACATCCTTGAAATTAATCATTTTAGGGCATAAATCATTGCTTTTCCCCACCCTTTTGAGTCAAGAAGTGAAGTAAAGTTTATTTTGTTGCTTAGAATGAAGGATCTGTAATCTAGCATTAGTTATAACATGATTTATTATTTCTCTCCAACTTTTTAATACCTTAGGGTATTCTACTTGTTGTAGAAAATCCTTGTTTTGGGATATTACATGTAATCCAAGTTAAAAGCCTGATCTTTCCATATTGTTCTTTCAGGTTCATTCCTCCAGTGGAGTCTTTATTGTGAAATTTATTTGGAGTCACCAGGTGGATGATTTTAACCTTTGTGTGTCTGATCATTGTCTAGCATCATAGATCAGATCTAAATGTGTAAAATATTTCTGAAGAAAATATTAGTCTTCCCTAGTATGGTCACCAATATGTTATCACTCGGTAATTTCTCAAGGTTAAAGAAATAACTCGCTAAGGTAACCACAAACCTACTTTTAAGCTTTAGGATCTAGCCTTCGTAATGCTCAGAGAGGGCTCTCTCTATAAGATTTAACTTTGTTTTATACCTGATTTTAGGCTAGTTATAGGGGAAAACTTGGTTTTGATATTTGGTTTGGTTGGTGGGAAAAATCACTTAATGAGATGGATAGTAATAGATATGGTTTTCCACTGGGAAAAAGGAGTCAATATGTCAAGCAAATAGGACAGGATCAAGGTCTAAAGTAAAATATTTTCAGGGCAAGATAGTTGAGTTACTTAAGATATTTGAGGATGACTGGTGAAGTGGTTTAATCGGGATAAAGAGAAATCAAGGATTCTTTGATCCAAATAAGGAATGAAGAGGACAAAGTTCATTCGAAAGAGGGAGAAATTAAGGGTTCCCTACTCTGGAAATTAGCAAAAAACATCAAAATGAAAACCTATAAATAATAGAGTGATTTTAACAAATTCTGATATATCTTTTCCTGATTTCAAATTAAGCTATAGAACACATTTATGTATGAGTGTAAAACATAAGAAGGTTTAACAAATAACAAAAGAAAGTATTTCACTTGAGTAGCCCAACACATGAATCCTAAAACATGATGCTTTATTGATTTTATCCAGCCTTTCTGACTTGAAACTTGGTACAAAAACCCTTCAGGTACAAAAATATTGACTATAGAAACCTTCAACAATTTATTCCACAATAATAATTCAAAGGATGAAGTATTTATACAAATTCTAAAATAGAATATCTTGAAAAAAATATCAATATTGGTTTACAAATATCTCAAACTATATTACATAAATAGAACTTAAATAAAGGAAAATAAAAACTAATGAATATATTTGGAACTATACTTATGGATTGATGGTGACAAAGAAGAGAATTCGAATTTGATATCAACTCTTAGTTGATGATGAGGCATCCAAGTCACTAACTGTCTCCTTCCTTTGTGCATTTTGCTCCTAAAATTCTGCAAAATTGGGGTCCAATGATACCTTTTTATATCTCCATAAGAGATAGATATGAAAACATTAGAAGAGGTTTTTGTAGATAAATATGTTACTGAGATAAACCTCTCTCCGTTTCCAAAAATGAAACTCCAGCGGCTCAAAATAGGCTTTGTAACAATATGTTTAAAATAGAACTTTGCGTAGTTTGAAACATAGGCTATAAAGATGTGCATGTATCTCTCATTTTGTGATACTTGTGTAAAACGTGAGATAGGTTTTTGTAAATTGGCCTTTTAGGAACAAAAAAAATCTCCCGTTTTGTAAGATTCATCTTGTATTGGAAAAAATAGTTTCTGAAAAACTATGACTTAAATAAGAAATTTCTGGAAAATGTCTCTTCCTGCTCTCTTTTCATTTTTTAACTTACTATTCTTTTAACTGCCTTTACTTTCACTTTGGATAAACTTCATTGTTTCTGGTGAAAGTGTTTTCATCTCTGTTTAACCATTGCTACCTCCATTTTTACTTTTACTTTTTTACCTTGAATGCTTTGTTTTTTCTGATTTGAATTTCACTCTGACTTTCATCTGATACACTTTTATTTGATACTCTTTGACTGTTCTATTTTCGCTGTTTGATGTTTTATTGAAACAAAACATGTTGTAGGTGGAAAAAAATATATTTTTGAAGAAGTAAATGACTTTTATTTTCTCATTCGAATGTGCCTATGTGTCTTATCTACCTCTATTTTATCTTTAATCTCTGATTTAGACCTCCTAACGTGATTTATCATTTTAACTATTGGCCTCGCAGTCTTTTTCTTTAGCTCTGCCTTTATTATTTGACTTTATCATTTAAACCTTTGATCTTTTGTCTTTGTGGGTAATATTTTTTATTTATATTTTGATCTGTGTTTAGCCCTTTAACCTTCACCGCTTTGTTATAGTCTTTTGACTGCCTTTTCTTCTCAATGTATATTTTGTTTGTGTGTGTTGTGTAGGTGTGTATTCTTTTGCTGCTGGAGGGTTTTAATAATCCACCAAGGATCATGATTCATCGTTGATTAAGCATGGTATTTTCCTCTAGTCCCATAAAGATGAAATAAACCCCTGGATCGTCACCCCGTTTTTATTAAAACATTTTTAGACCTTTGGAATGATTTTATGCATTTTCACCATTAAACCTGCACATAAAATGAATAATTAAATCCTTAAATCCTATGCAAAGGGCTTTTCTGCATTTATCGGGGGTTTTTCAGGTGTTTGGAGGGCTTTTGGAAGCTGTTGCAGTCCTTGGAAGGATACTGGAGGCTTGAAGCAGTCTTGGCAGAAATTTTTTATAGATCTCTTGTTCTTTGGGTGAAAAAAATGATGTATAGGGATTTATTTCTCAGTCGAAGATGGATAAACATATAGAGAATACAAAAAAGGGCTTTAACAGGTGCATATTAAGTTTTTATAACATTTTAGGTTAAACAGGGTAAGCATTGAATGCATTCATATCAAAGAGGAAGGTGGTTTTGGTGCTTTGAAGGAAAAAACTGGGATTGGTTATCGCATTGGTCCGAGGGTGGTAAGTGGTTCCCTTGGATCAGATATGATCCAATCATATATCGCCCTGTGGAGGAGAGATATTATAGCGAAACTACCCATTTCACAAATCTTGAAATGGTTAACGTTCACACTTTTAGATATGAAATATCATGTTTGGGTCCTCATATCTAGAGATATGTGTGTGAACGGTAGAGATTAAACAAAGGAATTTCTCGTCATGATGGGGGTGTGGGGCCTGGGTTTTTATATACGTCGGGGTTAGTTTAATGTTTAAAACGTATGTTTTAACATAAAACTAATGTTTTATTTTGATAGGGGGTGATATTATTTACACTGTATGTTAACCTTTATGGATAGGCAGAGTATATATATGTGTGCGTGCGTGTGTGTGTGTGTGTGTGTGTAATTTAACATATGGGATTTGAGGGGAATTATTTCACGTGGGTAATATAATCATAGGTTAAACTTTTAAATAATGGGTTTTGGGGGTATTTAAAATAAAATGAATTAATGTATATACGGGAAGGGTGGTTTAAAAGGATTTAATATAATATGTTAAAAAATTTAATATGAAATGAATGAGAATGATTGAAAATACAAAAAATAAACTAAGTGTAACATAGGCATTTTTAAGCACAATGATTGTACCATTAAACTTTTACACTTAAACTTAGGATAAATTGTATTTTATGGGTTTTTTGAGTGTTTTTTGAATGAAATTAAATTAATTAAGAGGGGATTTTACTCTTTCTAAGAAAAAAGGTGTTTTAATTAGGAAAAGGGATTATATTTTGGAAAAGGGTGAATATACTGAGGAAATGGGTTTTCATGAAAGGAATCGCGTACTTTTACCAACCATTTATTATGCCTTGGGTCTGGTCCCAACAGAAGTCAGAGAAATGCTCTAAGCCTCTTTAACTGAAGGTTTTGAATACTGAAACATTGTGGGGGAGGGGAAATTAGTAATTTTTCTGATGATGATTTATTACATGCCTTGCAAAACTACTTTCTACCTATCCATCATTATTCTAACATTTTTACTTAACTTTCATGGGTGCATTTAAGCTTGCAACCCTAAATCGATTTTTCTTTTTAAAGCATAAAACTACCTAGTTCTAACCTTATTTCATCCAAGGGCTCAGATTAAACTGTTGAGATCCTCACTTATTCTCTACCTAACTAATGATTTGTAATATCCCGAAATAGGGAAAATCTACACTATTGGGAATATCTTAAGATATTCCAAATGTGGAGCAACAGCAATATGTAAACACACCGATGGAGTAGTAGTGATACATTAACACATAGAATGCCACAATATCCACATAACCATTATATTAGATGATATTAACAACAATGTATACAAATCCTTGAGGAAAAAATCACTCAAGTGGGGCAACGCAACCCTCAAGAGAACATATACATGATAAATGAAAAATACTGCTACATGAAGAAAGCCATGGCTATGACTGTGCAGTGTATGAAGATTAGCTATTGAAAACTGATGTCAATAGATGAATATATCAATATACAACTCATACAATATGGGGAGCAAAGATATAGTCTCCCAAAGGCAATTTCTAGGCAATCCTGGAAGGATTGGCTAAAATATGCAAAAACACAAAATTCCGGAGTTCTAGGGTAGCAGCTGCAACTCAAGAACTGGAAATGGATGAAGATAGATGATGATGCTATATATTATGAATATATCTCATCCAATGGATCTCTTAGGTGAAATGCTGATCCAATCCCTGAAGATCTCACCCTCCAAAATAGTGGTGCAATCCCCCACTGTAAATATACTTAGAAATAACACAGTCAAGGAGATGGACTGCATTGTAGGAGATGGGAAGCGCTTGGAATAATGCCAAAGATGTGAAATAAGCTCTAAAACCTTCCTCACCAACCTCCCAGGGGAATAGAAGTTCCCTCCTCTGAAAGATGAGCCAAGGAAATGGTGTTATGGAACCGTCCACTGCAACACCGTGCAACACAACGTTTACTACTACAGGAATAACACTGTAGCTAAAGGAGGTGGCTTGGCCTTGAGCTTGAAATGTGGAGAATGAAGTACAATCTCTCAAGAGGCCTCTCAAGAAGGGAGAAGGATTCCTAAATAGGAAATCCTTGTGCTAAACAGCACTGCAACTCTGCTGAACAACAGGAAAATGCACAAAGAGTCTAAGCAGACAAATTCTCTATTCAATAACCTCCACTTCTATGGCTACCTTGTCCTCACTTTATACAAATGAATGCCTCCTTGCCTTCGCCCCCACACATTAGGGTTTCCTCAACCAAATTGTCTCTTCCCCTTTCACACTGCGCTGTCTTTCAAGGTGATCCACTCCCACTATGGCAGCGCTGTTGACTTGGTCAAACTTCACCTTGTCCTCATGCATTTGCCCCTTTTCACACTTGAGGGTGAAAAATAGAGCTACTATCATGATCCCTTTCATATTATGAGGGATTTTATTCCTATTCATGGGCCTCCTTACCCATTTATTCACCTCCTTTATGATATAAGAAAAATTAATGTTCCAATTATATTTATGCTAATTTTGGGAACATTACAGTCCTCCCCTCCCAAATGTTGCTTGTCCTCAAGCAACTGCAAGGATAGAACTAAAGGGCATTCTTGAGGAATGTGGGCTAAAATGAATTGGGATCTTCCATCCCCATATGAATCTCCAATCCCCAAGAAATCATCCATACAAAATGAGTTACCGTCCAACATGGCAACTCCTGAAAGTCTTCCTCCACCTTTGGCTCATGCAAAAGTAGGTGGGCTGAAAATCTGATCATGGTAGACAAGGCAGTCTACCCCATGCTATCCTTCTCTCCACTCATGATAAGTGTAGATTATGTGTTGGTCTTGGGCTGAAAAGGTATTTCCCTCAAGTAGAAAAATGAAGAACAATCCTCCAACATTGAAGAACAAGCTGGCCCAAAACATCTCATCCATGATTAATATGACATGATCATCATAGGGTATCCAAATGAGAAGTTTTCTGAATGTTTTACATGATGTTGCATGATACAAAAAATGTCTCAAGTGGACACAACATAGTCTCTCCCACTGCAACTTTAGAAAACAACATGGCAAGTGGTGTTTTGACAAATTGCTAGTTGTGTGAATCATCACATCTACTAGTGGATAGCAAATGAGTGAATGTGTCAACTAAGCATACAATAAGTAATCAAAAATTTGTCCATGGTGATACAAAGGATGGCTGCCTCCATCATAATAGTTGGCAAAATTTTGTTTATGGGGCTCAACAATAAACTTGTCCTCTTATGTAACAATGCATTGTATGATAATAGTAAGAAGATGCAAATACTGTCTTATATAATCAATAGATGCAAAAAAAACATTCTCACCATGTGCTAAAATTAAATTGATGCATGAATGCATGAATAAGTCCATGCTCAAAAAGAACAACGCTGTTGGCCTATGAAAATAGGCTCCTGCCAACCCATAGTTCAATTCTTTGACATGATGATTGTCAAAGACTCCTCCCATAATGTTGCTGCAAACATGGAATTCCTCCCAAGATGGAAGTAATTCCTAATCATCAAAGGCCAAGGAGTATCCGCTTTGCACCATGATAGTTCCATCTCCTACTCCTGCAACATCATACAACATGTGAGAGAAAATCTTCCCTTACTCTCCAAAGAACAACCCAAGCAAAAAAAGTTTTTTCTGCCTCCTCATACTTCCATCATACACATCATATGATGAAAACATAATGATTGATATGAAGTTCACATCATCACCACTCTTTGCTGCTCAATGATGCAAGCATCCTGCCACATATCCTCCATCCTCATACTCTTAGGAAGAGTGTATGCCAAGTGATGGCCAAACTCTTTCAAGAGTAACCAGTGCAGCCAAGCCTCCTGCTACCCGGTGTAATAGATCTACAATTGGTTTACTAGCCTCTTGCTCTTCATCCACATCCACTCTATCATTTGTGGATGTCTCCTCCCATACTCCATCTTGGTACTCCTCCCATGAGGGCTACCATCATCCCAAATCAGATTTCTGCACTTCATGGGATTCTAAAATGCAATATTCTCAAGGATCAATTTGATCCCATAAGGACCCAAATAGGTGGTAGGAAAAAACCTCCCATCATGATGTGTATGGCTCAAGAAGTGTCCAACACAATCATGAGAGATTTTATCCATTCGAATATGTCCTCCATTATCTATTTTCTCCTCCTTGAATCCATGATGATCCAAGTGTGAGAAGGGAAGAACCTCCTCAAACTGTTGAAAAACCTTGCAATCTATGATGTGTGGAAGTGCACCTCCAATGAAATCTCTCCATGAGATTTCCTCCTCATGTATGGCCTTCCAAAACCATAGAGGTCTTGGATCTACTGTAAGTCAAAGTCTCTCTTTGAGCTGTGGCATGCTCATTGAGAGAGTGTCATCTAGAGAGGAGAAAGAGTTTCTTATCTCCAGATGTCTACTCCTTCTTACTGCTCCCTTCATGGCTTCTTGAATGAAGCTGCTATTTGAATGCTCCCATAAGGAATGTTTCATCTTCTCTACATCACTGCTCTTGTATAGCGCAGTGCAATCCTGCTGCTCTAATTCAACAGTATGCAATGATGTAGACCCATCCATAATGTATGCTAAAATGATAAGAGATGTACATTTAAGCATACCTTGGTGAAATTTGGAAGCTCCTTGCAGGGTTGCAAGAGATTCCTCCTCATATGTGTTGGCTTCCCAAATTGTTGAAGATGAAGGCTTCTCCTCCATGGTCTCAAAAGTGCTACTACATGCCTCTTCAACTGGTGGTGAGGGCTCTTCTCTCTTTTGGGAAAATATTCTAACCATCCTTTGGGAAAATTCAGCAGGAGTTGATACCCTTGCATGGCTCCAATTCCTGAACCACCAAGTATTTTCTTAACCTTCAAGGTGCAACATTGCAATTTATACAACCCTTCTATCGACTACAGGATGTAGTAGGAAGAAAGCCTCTAGCTTCTTCACCCAAACCTCTGCTACACATGTGAGTGATCCATCAAAGGTGGACAATAGAAACCTATTGCCTCTCATCATCCCATAGTTGTGGGGTCTTATTCCTTCTTCCAGGTGAATAAATTGTGGTAAAGCTAGACCTTCTTTAAGGCTATAGGTTTATATTTGTATTTAGCAAGGTACTTACTTATAATTTCGAATTCCAAGAATTCTTCATGCTTCATGCCTTCTTCTCTTTGAGAATAGGAAGTGCATGGTCCTTCCTCTTGTCCTTCTTCCATCTTCTTGACCTCCTTGGAGAGGTCCTTTCTGGATCTGAAAACTGATGAGAGTAAACTAATTCTCTTCATCATCTTGATCTCTTCTTATTTTTATGGCTGAAAATCACTGGCCGAGCCAAATATCATGCTTTGATACCACTTTAATATGCCAAAATAGGGAAAATCTACACTATTGGGAATATCTTAAGATACTCCAAATGTGGAGCAACAACAATATGTAAACACATCGATGGATTAGTAGTGATAAATTAACACATAGAATGCCAGAATATCCACATAACCATTATATTATATCATAGCAGCAACAATCTATACAAATCCTTGAGGAAACAATCACTCAAGTGGGGCAATGCAACCCTCAATAGAACATATACATGATAAATGAAAAATATTGCTACATGAAGAAAGCCATGGCTATGAATGCACAGTCTAGAAAGATTAACTACTAAAAATTGATTTCAATACATCAATATATCAATATAAAACTCATACAATATGGGGAGCAAAGATATAGTCTCCCAAAGGCAATTTCTAGGCAATCCTGGAAGGATTGCCTAAAATATGCAAAAACACAAAATGTCGGAGTTGCAAGGTAGCAGCTGCAACTCAAGAACTAGAAATGGATGGAGATAGCTGATGATGCTACATATGATGAATAGATCTCATCCAATGGATCTATGAGGTGAAATACTGATCCAAACCCTGAATATCTCACCCTCCAAAATAGTGGTGCAATCCCCCATTGCAAATATACTCAGAAATAATGCAGTCAAGGAGATGGACCGTACTGTAGGAGATGGGAAGTGATTGGCCTAATGCCAGAGATGTGAAATAAGCTTTGAAACCTTCCTCAATAACCTCCCATAGGAATAGAAGCTCCATCCTTTGAAATATGATCCAAGGAAATGGTGTTGTGGAACACTCCACTGCAACACCCTGCAACACAACGTTTCCTACAACAGGAATAATGCTGTAGCTGAAGGAGGTGGCCTGGCCTTGAGCCTGAAGTGTGGAGAATGAATTAAAATCCCTTAACAGGCCTCTCAAGAAGGGACAAGGATTCCTAAACAGGAAATCATTGTTCTAAACAGCACAACAACTCTGCTAAACAGCAAGAGAATGCACAAAGAGTCTAAGCAGACAAATTCTCTATTCAATAAACCCCCCTTCTATGGCTGCCTTGTCCTCCCTTTATACAAATGAAAGCCTCCTTGCCTTTGCCCCCACACATTAGGGTTTCCTCCATAAAATGATCTCTTCCCCTTTCACACTTCGTTGTCTCTCAAGGTGATCCACTCCCACTATGGCAGTGTTGTTGACTTGGTCAAACTTGACCTTGTCCTCATGCCCTTTCCCCTTTTCACATTTGAGGGTGAAAATAGAGCTACTCTAATGATCCCTTTCACATTATGAGGGATTTTATTCCTACTCATGGGCCTCTTTACCCATTTATTCACCTCCTAGATGATATGAGAAAAATTAATGTTCCAGTTAGTTTTATGCTAATTTTGGGAACATTACAGACCTCCCCTCCCAAATGTTGCTTGTCCTCAAGAAAATGCAAGAATAGAACTGAACGGCCTTATTGAGGCATGTGGGCTGAAATGAATTTGGATCTGCCATCCCCACATGAATCTCCCATCCCCAAGCAATCATCCATACAAAATGAGTTACCCTCCAACATGGCAACTCCTGAAAATCTTCCTCCACCTTTGGCTCATGCAAAGCAGGTGGGATGAAAATATGATCATATTAGACAAGGTAATCTACCCCACACTATCCTTCTCTCCACTCATGATAAGTGTAGAGTATGTGCTGATCCTGGGCTACAAAAGTATTTCCCTCAAGTGGAAAAATGAAGAACAATCCTCCAACATCGAAGAACAAGCTGGCCCAAAACATCTCATCCATGATGAATAGGACATGATCATCATAGGGTATCCAAATTAGAAGTTTTTTAAATGTTTTACATGATGTTTCATGAGAGAAACAATGTCTCAAGTGGACACAGCGTAGTCTCTTCCACTGCAACTTCAGAAAATAGCATGGCAAGTGGTGTTTTGACAAATTGCTAGTTGTGTGAATCATCACATCTACTAGTGGATAGCAAATGAGTGAATGTGTCAACTGAGCATACAAGAAGTAATCAAACACTTGTCCATGGTGATACAAAGGATGGTTGCCTCCATCATAATAGTTGGAAAAATTTTGTTTATGGGGCCCAACAATAAACTTGCCCTCTTGTGGAACAATGCATTGTATGATAATGGTAAGAAGATGCAAATATTGTGTTATATAATCAATAGATGCAAAAACAAAATTCTCACCATGTGATGAAAGTAAAGTGATGCATGAATGCATGAATAAGTCCAAGCTCCTAAATAACAACGATGTTGGCCTATGTAAATAGGCTCCTACCAACCCATAATTCAATTCTTTGACATGATGATTGTCAAAGACTCCTCCCATAATGTTGCTGCAAACATGGAATTCCTCCCAAGATGGAAGTAATTCTTGATCATCAAAGGCCAAGGAGTATCCCCTTTGCACCATGATAATGCCATCTCCTACTCCTACAACATCATAAAACATGTGAGAGAAAATATGCCCTTGCTTTCCAAAGAACAACCTAAGCAACAAAAGTTTTTGCTGCCTCCTCATATTTCCATCATACACATCATATGATGAAAACATAATGATTGATATGAAGTTCACATAAACACCATGCATCCATACTCTTTGTTTCTCAATGATGCAAGCATCCTGCCACCTATCCTCCATCCTCATATTCTTAGGAAGAGTGTATGCCAAGTAATGGCCAAACTCTTTCAAGAGTAACCAGCGCAACCAAGCCTCCTGCTGCCTGGTGTCATAGATCTACAATTGGCTTACTAGCCTCTTGCTCTTCATCCACATCCACTCAATCATTTGTGGATGTCTCCTCCCATCCTCCATCTTGGTACTCCTTCAATGACGGCTGCCATCATCCCAAATCAGATTTCTTCACTTCATGGGATTCTGAAATGTAATCTTCTCAAGGATCAATTTGATCCCATAAAGACCCAAATAGGTTGTAGGAAAAAACCTCCCATCATGATGTGTATGGCTCAAAAAGTGTCCAACAAAATCATTAGAGATGTTATCCATCCGAAGATGTCCTCCATCGTCTATCTGCTCCTCCTTGAATCCATGAAGATCCAAGTGTGAGAAGGGAAGAACCTCCTCAAACTGTTGAAAAACCTTGCACTCCATGATGTGTGGAAGTGCACCTCCAATGAAATCTCTCCATGAGATCTCCTCCTCATGCATGTCCTTCCAAGTAGAAGTCTCTCTTTGAGCCATGGCATGCTCATTGAGAGAGTGTCATCTAGAGAGGAGAAAGAGTTTCTTATCTCCAGATGTCTACTCCTTCTTACTGCTCCCTTCATGGCTTCCTAAATGAAGCTGCTATTTGAATGCTCCCATGAGGAATGTTTCATATTCTCTACATCACTGCTCTTGTACAGTACAATGTATTCTTGTTGCTCTAATTCAATAGTATGCAATGATGTGGACCCATCCATAATGTTTGATGAAATGATAAGAGATGGGCATTTAGGCATACCTTGGTGAAATTTGGAAGTTACTTGCAGGGCTGCAAGAGTTTCCTCCTCATATGTGTTGGCTTACTAAACTATTGAAGATGAAGGCTTCTCCTCCATGGTCTCAACAACGCTAGTACATTCCTCTTCAACTGGTGGTGAGGGCTCTTCTCTCCTTCGACCAAATCTTATGATCATTCTTTGGGAAAATTCAGCAAGAGTAGATACCCTTGCATGGCTCCAATGGCTGAACCACCAAGTATTTTCTTCACCTTCAAGGTGCAGCACTGCAATTTCTATAACCTTTCTATCTAATAAGAATAAAGCCTCTAGCTTCTTCACCCAAACCTCTATTGCACATGTGAGTGATCCATCAAAGGTGGACAATAGAAAACTATTGCCTCTCATCATCTCATAGTTGTGGGGTCTTATTCCTTCTTCCAGCTGAATAAATTGTGGTAAAGATAGTTTCTTCTTGAAGGCTCTAGGTTTAGCTTTGTATTTAGCAAGGTAATCACTTAGAATTTCGAATTCCAAGTTTTCTCCATGCTTCATGCCTTCTTCTCTTTGAGAAGAAGAAGTGCATGATCCTTCCTCTTCTCCTTCTTCCATCTTCTTGACCTCCTTGGAGAGGTCATTTTTGGATCTGAAAACTAATGAGAGTAAAATAATTCCCTTCATAATAATTATATCTTCTTCTTCTTATGGCTGAAACTCACAAGCTCAGCCAAATATCATGCTTTGAAACAACTGTAATATCCCAAAATAGGGAAAATCTACACTATTGGGAATATCTTAAGATATTCCAAATGTGGAGCAACAGTAATATGTAAACACAATGATGGATTAGTAGTGATACATGAACACATAGAATGCCAAAATATCCACATAACCATTATATTATAGCATAGTAGCAACAATGTATACAAATCCTTGAGGAGACAATCACTCAAGTGGGGCAATGCAACCCTCAATAGAACATATACATGATAAATGAAAAATATTGCTACATGAAGAAAGCCATGGCTATGAATGCGTAGTATATGAATATTATTTTCTAAAAACTAATTTCAATACATGAATATATCAATAAACAATGCATACAATATGGGGAGCAAAGATATAGTCTCCCAAAGGAAATTTCTAGGCAATCCTGGAAAGATTGCCTAAAATATACAAAAATACAAAAACGTCGGAGTTGCAGGGTAGCAGCTACAACTCAAGAACTGGAAATGGATGGAGATAGTTGATGATGCTACATATGATGAATAGATCTCATCCAATGGATCTCTCAGGTGAAAGGCTGATCCAATCCCTGAAGATCTCACCCTCCAAAATAGTGGTGCAATCCCCCACTGTAAATATACTCAGAAATAACGCATTCAAGGAGATGGAATGTGCTATAGGAGATGGGAAGTGGTTGTCCTGATGCGAAAGATGTGAAATAAGCTCTGAAACCTTCCTCACTAACCTCCCAGAGGAATAGAAGCTCCCTCCTCTGAAAGATGAGCCAAGGAAATGGTGTTGTGGAACCCTCCACTGCAACACCCTGCAACACAACATTTCTTGCTACAGTAATAACGTTGTAGCTGAAGGAGGTGGCTTGGCCTTGAGCTTGAAATGTGGATAATGAAATAATATCCCTCAAGAGGCCTCTCAATAAAGGATAAGGATTCCTATACGGGAAATCCTTGTGCTAAACAACACTGCAACTCTACTAAACAGCATGAGAATGCACAAAGAGTCTAAGCAGACAAATTCTATATTCAATAACCTCCCCTTCTATGGCTGCCTTGTCCTCCCTTTATACAAATGAGAGCCTCCTTGCCTTGGCCCCCACACATTAGGGTTTCCTCCACCAAATGATCTCTTCCCCTTTCACATTGCGCTGTCTTTCAAGGTGATCCACTCCCACTATGGAAATGATGTTGACTTGGTCAAACTTGACCTTGTCCTCATGCATTTGCCCCTTTTCACACTTGAGGGTGAGAAATAGAGCTACTCTGATACTCCCTTTCACATTATGAGGCATTTTATTCCAACTCATGGGCCTCCTTACCAATTTATTCACCTCCTAGATGATGTAAGAAAAATTAGTGTTCCAATTAGCTTTATGCTAATTTTGGGAACATTACATGATTTGTCAAGTTAAAACTATTTGAAAAGATCTTCACTCTCTATCTATAAACATGAAATTTAAAGCATGAGAGGTCAAGATTAAATAGTTTTACCTTCATGGATTATGGCATTTTGAACAAGCTGCACATAATCATTTATTTGTACTTAAAAGTAACTAGTAGTGGCATTTTGATTTGCAACACTTTCATGATCTATTTTTGATGGGGTTCATATTTAATATTCTTTTTTTTATCTTTGTTTCTTTTTTTCCTTCGATTGTTCTTTTAGGACATACCCTCTTTTCATCTTTTAAATATGTGAATACATTTGCAGAAAGTAAAGGTATGTACAATATTTCAAGATTTTGACAGAGCCAATTCAAAATTATGAATCCTATATTTATAGGACCCTAATAGAAGCTAGATGGGAGATGGTTTATCAGATGCAGACATAGTGTCCTTCCTTATTTGTTGGTTGAAGAAAATGATTTTTTGGTACATATATATGTATGTGTGCCATTGTAAATACCACCTCAAGTTGTGTTATACAACTCTAATAAGCGGCATGTTTTTTTATTTTTGTGATAAAAAATTATGTAGGAATGCAATAAAATACAAAAATAAACATAAAAATAGAGATTCAACTTGAATAAAACTTCATTTCATTAAAATCAAATAACTAAAATATGCTTACAGACAAAATGGAAATAAACTAGTTCGGGAAAAGGTATCTTATCTCTGAGAAGAGATGTGGAAACTAAATGCCTCTTAACTGTGTTATAATGAGGCAAAAAGGCCTATTTATTATTTAGAAACAAATTAAAACCCTAAAAATCCAAAAAATAACCCTAGGATATGAATCACCAAAATCGTGGGCCCTATTGGGGTGAATTGGTATATCAACTTTCTAGGGTCATAACTTTGGCATACAATATTCGTTTGATGTGAAAAATACATCGTTAGTAATATTTGTCTGAGGAATACATATTTCATGTGAAAACATAAATTAAATGCTCATGTCTTCCCATTTTCCAAAAAAAAATGATGTTTATGGCCTCAAAATTGCTCTAGAAGTTCAAGACCCAAAAACTGCCAAAAATAGTAAATTGTGCTACAATTAAGGAAAATGAAAAACTAAAAGAAATAATGGTGGAATAGGTAGGTAGCCACCAATTCCCACCTCGATCATCCCTACCCCCTTAGGAATAAATGATCCCCATTTCATTAAGTTCCTCCATGAAATGAGGAAAAATTGAGCTGAACTTGGTCCCTAACGAGCCACTTTCCTTGGTGCAGGAGTTGGCCAGCTTTGAGAACCCGATACAGGTGGATCTTCTGCTGGTGAGTTTTCTTGATTTTTCATGTCCATGATCATATTATTAGTGGCCTTTTGCATGCAATCAGGTTTTAACTCCATTATTTTGAGTTGTTCTACAATTTCGGATGTATCTAGTAATGGTGGAAACTATGGTATAAGGTGGTCTACATTGACCACTGGGTGCAAGCCAATTAGTAATGGAACATTGAGCTCATAAAAAGTCCCCCTAGAGCCTTGGTGATGGTGTATGGCCCATATAGGAGTCGCCAAAGCTTACGATGGGGCCCAACGAGATACTCCTTCAACAAATGTAGCCAAACTTTTTCGCCCACCTGGAACTTTTGTGGCACCCGATGTTGATCATTTCACTACTTGTATTTAGAATTAGATTTTTCAAATATGCCAGGGACTGGTTGAAAGATGTGTTGAATTCACTTAATGAAGTTGTTAGCCCTATCAGTTTCAGACTAGACATGGGCCAAAGCTGCCTAAGTAGTTTCAAATCGTATGGCTGGATCAATGGGACATAGTGGTTGGAATCCCAACCCCACCTGAAAGGTGTTGCAACTGGTCGAGCTATAGAGAGATCTATTGCATAGAGGTGCTCTGGGAGTTATATCAAGGGGATGCTTGACTTGATAGTGCAAGGGTACCCTTGTGGTTGAGGAGAAGATGTCCCTGTATTCTTCCACGGCCTTGTCCACCTTCTTCTATTGTGTGAAGGAACTCTTCTTAGGGGCCATGGATGTGGCCATGATATTCCACTTACTTTGAGAGTGAATTATAAAGAATATAAATTTCTTGGTATGGGAGATGATATTACTACATTTCTTAGCATATATCAAAGAGATGGTGGTAGGCAGGGCTACCTCTAGTATCCTGTATAACTTATTTACCAAATAAATAATAACAATGTAAGGCCAGGACTCACACATGACATGTTTCTTCCACAAGTACGCTTTGCCTAATAATTCATCACAAACTTCAATAGCAGAAAAATCCCACAATACCACATCCATGAAGGACCTCATGTTGTATGGCAAGTGGCACTACTAACTGATGCAGAGATTTTGTCCTTGGTGAAACCACATGATGGTGTAAAACTATAGGTGTGGTGTGGTCAGTAGGCCCAACCACTTCATGACTTCTGCTAAAATTAAGTCCTTTTGGCTCTCATTATCGATGATAAATTTTAGTGGCAAACCCTTTACCCACATACTTGTGTGAAAGAGGTGCTCCCCCTCCTATGGATCCTTGCTTTCTTCCTTTTGTAGCTTAATGGTGTCTAACATCCCAGTGGGTTCTGCGTTAATGAACTACTTACCCTTGTTGGTTTTCTTGTCATGTTTCGTCTTGGAACTAAAGCATGCATCCATCTCAGAGTCTTTCATCTTGGCCACTAGCACCTCCTTTTCACGACATTCATTCGTGTTGTGAGTGGGAGTTTTATGGGACTCACACAACTTTTCAATGTCATTCTTTTCCTTCCCTTCACCCCTGGATTGCAGATTCAAGGACTTTCCCTAAGGGGTCTTAGCTGAGCTCTATCCTTTGCTTTGATTTAGATTCATAGATCCAAAGTCTCGCTCCTTCTATGTCACTTTTTTCTTGACCTTAGCAGCATATCAATATGCTGTAGCGAGGAGATGTTAAGGAGCTCCATTTCCTCCTCAATGTATCTGTTCAAACAACTGTGGTACTAAAGAACCAAGTGTTTCTCTGAATATTGATACACAAATTTGTGTGTAGGGTATGGAATATATTCTTCATCTCACACACATCATGATCCATTTTTTGTTGCAGTGTACTCTATTGGAAATATGATGCAATGTGTTGTCCTTGATGGAAACCTACATGATGAAGTTGTCCTAACCTACTTAATGAAGTTTTCCTTGATGGAAAATTACTTGATGAAGTTGTCCTTGATGGAAACCTACGTGATGAGTTGCATTCTGATATCTACAGATCAGTTCAGAAGTAGCAGAAGAAATAAATTTCAGTAAGTGTCAGAGTAATGATGAATATGATATGTCACAAAGCATACGTGGGTTTGTAAAGGCGAAGTTGCGTATGTATGCAGAAAATTATGTACCAAGTAGCGTATGCCTATTTGTGCTCTAAATTTATAAAACCAGGGGACATTACCATGGTATTGGCCCAAAGTATTGAGCGTTGGATTATCTATTTGATCACGTCGAGGAATACCATCAGCAGTTAAGTAGTTTTGACTCATGGTATTGATAAAGGCTAAAACTATATAAGGAGAAGAGGATCATAGTGAAAGGTGTGCATAGGTATGGGTTTTAATGAATAATTCACTCTAAAGTATATTTGCATGGAATGGGTAACAGTTTGTTGATTGATCTGAATTAATAATGCACCTATGAAGAAAATGTGAAGAGGGATCTCTAGATCTGAAATGACTATGTATTTTCTAGATATGTTTATGGAATGTTTAGATCTTTGATCTAGCGAATCTTTGCTGACGTGAAGGGTAAGATCTGACCTATTTATCTGGTCTGAAGAGTTGCATAGCCCTGCAATGTTTGCAGATCTATACACAGGTTCATCGCAGTGAAAGCGCGTATATACGTGGGTTAGTTTCAGCAAAAGCACGTATGAAATCAAAGGTCAGTTTTGAAATAGTTGCAGATCGACACACAGGTTTGTCTCTGTAAAAGCGTGTATATACGCAGGTTTAGTGAAGTAAAACCGCGTATGGAATCTAGGGTTTTTCTGAAGTGTGTGGAATGAATTATCTGATCTGTTTTGCTGTTTTACTGTTCTCTGTCAATGATGTATTCATACAGATCTGGGTTGTTTGAATGTTGATTATGCTGCTGATTATGTTGATTAAAAGATCAATTTGTTGGTTGATTGGTTGATGATTCAAAGAATGAATTGATGGGGTTATAAGTTTCAGTTTGATGAATGTTGAGCTTAAATGTGTGGAGTGGGTCCAGTTTGAAAATCTGATGAAAAGTGGCCTACAAGGTATGTTGTGTGGAAGTTGATGGATCCAGTATGAAAATTGATGAAACGTGGTCCACAGTGGTGCTGAGGGTCGAAGCCTTCAGTGAGGGGGGTTGTATCTCCTTTCCAGTGGTAGCTAGTAAATGAGAGCAGGGGGTAGTAGATCCCTTCCAGGAGAGGCTGTTAAACGAGAGCAGCGGGTAGTAGCTCCCTTCCAGGAGAGGTTGGTAAATGAGATCAGGGGGTTGGAGCTCCCTTCCAGTAGTAGCTGGAGAACGAGAGAAGGTTGTAGCCTTCTGCAGGTGGGTGCCTACATTCTAGTATGAATCTGTGCCAGTACAATGTTTTAAGCAGTTTTCTTTATAATAAATATTGAAGACAGAGACGACAGCAACGGTGGTTTTCTCCCGAATTGGGTTTCCACCTTAAATGCTGGTGTTCATGTGTGTTGCTTATGTGTGATGGCTTATTCTGTTATTACTGCACATGCTTATTGATTACTAAACATCTGATGAATGAATGATGAAATGATCTAAGTAAAGAATTAAATGCATAATAAGATCTCTAGAAATACGCATTTTTTCTTAAGGATATCCGCGTGTATATGCGAGTTGGGTTCTAGTAAAGTAGTGTATGGTTTTAAGAGAAAGAAAAAGTAAAAATTATTCAGTCAGATCTAAATACTGATTCACCCCCCCCCCCCCTCTCAGTATTTTTCTCAACAATTGGTATCGAAGCAGGTCCTTCTGCAGAAGCTTGATCACTTGAAGGAGATCCGTCGCAATGGGAAGTCATGAAGATGTATTTTCTATAAGGCCACCTCTATTCAATGGAATTAATCTGTTATTCTGGAAGATACGAACAAAAGCATATTTTCAAAGTCTTGGTGCAGAAGTATGGGCAATCGTGGAAGAAGGCTATCAATATCCGGCAATTATTCCTACTGATGCAGTAGAAAGGAAGAAATATGTAATCAATGCCAAAGCAGTCAATGTTTTATTAGGAAGCATGTCTGAATCAGAATTTGTTAAAGTGATTCAACTAAATTCAATAAAATAAATATGGGACAAAATCATTCAAAGCTATGAAGGTGATACAAAGGTAAAAAGTGCAAAACTCCAAACTCTCAGAATTGAATATGAAAATGTAAGGATGCATAGTGATGAGAGTATTGCCAGTTTCTTTTTACATCTAGATGATATTGTAAATCGTATGAGAAATTTGGGTGAAACCATAACTGATACTACTCTAGTGGAAAAAGTCTTAAGATCTTTGACTTCAAAATTTGAGTCAAAAGTATCAGCTATTGAAGAAAAGCAAGATCTGCAAACTCTTACTATTGATCAACTACATGGTATCCTGACTGCTTTTGAAATGAGAAAAGGAGGTCCCTCTCAAATCAGAGAAGTTGCTTTTAAGGCATGTGCAAAAGGAAAAGAAAAGGAATTTTTCAAGGAATCAAGTTATATATCAAAAGAATAAGAAGCAAATTATGTGAGAAGACTCCAACCAGGTACTAGAAGATTCAGAGGTAAGCTTCCCTTCAAGTGTTTTTCTTGTGGAAGAGTTGATCATTATGCTGCTAAATGTCCTTATGAAGAAAATCATGATAAAAGGAAACAATTTGAAAAGGGAAAGAGTTATTATACAAATGAGGATAATGATGAAGTGTCAAATGAGGATGAAGAAGATTCTGACCAGGATCTGCAAGTGCTCATGGCATCTACCATGGATGATGATAATTTCACAAAAGAAAGGGATCTGATTGGTAAAGAATTTCATAGAACAAGAAAGAAGGGTTGCTTTCATGGATGTTGTTTATATTGTAACTCATTTGATCATAAGGTCACTGATTGCAGGTTAAGTATGATGAAAAGATCTGATAAATTGGTGAATTTCCAGCACACTATAAGAAATTACAAGCAAAGATGGAAAAAGAAGAGGCACTGGTAAAAAACGTAGGGAATACTGACCCTACTGCAGTCATCCACTTCTAAAGCTTACTTCTCATAATGACTGCAGGAGTGATGTGAGATACATTATAGGAATCATTAATGTATCATCACAAGGGGGAGAAATATATGGTGATTCCCATGGTTGGTTTGGTAATTCTAGTTGTGTTTATTTCTGACAGTGCATCTGATGTGACAAGAGAAGACAAGTACAGGTGGTACAAATTTAGGGGGAGAAGAAGGAGTGTGAAATTTTTAGTATTTCACTTTCCATACGCGGGTTTCATGAACTAAAGCCGCGTATACACACGAGTTCCAATGGTGACAGAAGCGTATGTTTTTCTGTTAAGGAAAAAAGTGAGATGGCTCAGAACATGAGTACAGTTTCAGGGGGAGCATTAGCCTTGCTAAGAGTAATGCATTGTTGGCATTATGATGGTTCTGAAATATGATCTCTCTCTTGAGGTCTTTTTGGTATTGATTATAAAAAGTCATATTTGTAATTTGATGAAAAGGTTATGTTGAGACCTATGATGTAAATTGTTATATTCAGTCATGTAAGGACTTCTTCAAATTTGTAAACCCACTTGGTTAGGTAGTTGAGTCAAAATGTGTAAACCCACTTGGTTGGGTACTTGAGTCACATATGTAAATCCACTTGGTTGGATCATTGATGTAAGTATGAGTCCTTGGTGATAGGAAAGGTCATAGAGTCATGTACTTCATTGAAAAATATGTTTGAAGATTTAGCGTGAACTCAGGGGGAGCATGGTAACTTCAGTGCACATCAGATCTACAGAGCTCTTCTTTCTACAAGAGAAGAAAAACCTTGTTTTGGTTTTGATCTTCCCTTTGCCCTTGATGTCAAAGGGGGAGAGTATCATGGTGTTTGAATCATGGTTATAATCAGTGTATCTATCTGTTGTGGTGATCAAACACAATCGTGGTTGCCATCAAGTCCAAAGGGGGAGATTGTTGGCAATATGATGCAATGTGTTGTCCTTGATGGAAACCTACATGATGAAGTTTTCCTAACCTACTTAATGAAGTTTTCCTTGATGGAAACTTACTTGATGAAGTTGTCCTTGATGGAAACCTACTTGATGAGTTGCATTTTCATATCTACAGATCAGTTCAGAAGTAGCAGAAGAAAGAAATTCCAGTAACTGTCAGAGTAATGGTGAATATGATATGTCACAAAGCATACGTGGGTTTGTAAAGGAAAAGTTGTGTATGTACGCGGAAAATTACGTACCAAGTAGCATATGCCTATTTGCGCTCTAAATTTATAAAACCAGGGGACATTACCATGGTATTGGCCCAAAGTATTGAGCACTGGATTATCTATTTGATCCCGTCCAGGAATACCATCAGCGGTTAAGTAGTTTTGACTCATGGTATTGATAAAGGCTAAAACTATATAAGGAGAAGAGGATCATAGTGAAAGGTGTGCATAGGTCTGGGTTTTAATGAATACCTCACTCTGAATTATCTCTGCATGGAATGGGTAACAGTTTATTGATTGATCTAAATTAATAATGCACCTATGAAGAAAATGATGAAGAGGGATCTCTAGATCTGAAATGACAATGTATTTTCTAGATCTATTTATGGAATGTTTAGATCCATGATTTGGTGAATCTTTGCTGAAGTGAAGGGTAAGATTTAAGTTGTTTATCTGGTCTGAAGAGTTGTACAGCCCTACAATGTTTGTAGATCTATACGCAGGTTCGTCGCAATGAAAGTGCGTATATACGCAGGTTAGTTTCAACAAAAGCGCGTATGAAATCAAAGGTCAGTTTTGAAATAGTTGCAGATCGATACGTAGGTTTGTCTCTGTAAAAGCGCGTATATACACAGGTTCAGTGAAGTAAAAGCGCGTATGGAATCTAGGGTTTTGCTGAAGTGTGTGGAATGAATTGTCTTATCTGTTTTGCTATTTTACTGCTCTCTATCAATGATGTATTCATACAGATCTGGGTTGTTTGAATGTTGATTATGCTGCTAATTATGTTGATTAAAAGATCAAGTTGTTGGTTGATTGGTTGATGATTCAATGAATGAATTGATGGGGTTATAAGTTTCAGTTTGATGAATGTTGAGCTTAAATGTGTGGAGTGGGTCCAGTCTGAAAATCTGATGAAAAGTGGCCTACAAGGTATGTTGTGTGGAAGCTGATGGATCCAGTATGAAAATTGATGAAACGTGGTCCGCAGTGGTGCTGAGGGTCGAAGCCTTCAGTGAGGGGGGTTGTAGCTCTCTTCCAATGGTAGGTGGTAAACGAGAGCAGGGGGTAGTAGCTCCCTTCCAGGAGAGGCTGGTAAACAAGAGCAAGGGGTAGTAGCTCCCTTCCAGGAGAGGCTGGTAAACGAGATCAGGGGGTTGGAGCTCCCTTCCAGTAGTATCTGGAGAACGAGAGAAGGTTGCAGGCTTCTGCAGGTGGGTGCCTGCGTGCTGCTATGATTCTGCACTAGTACAATGTTGTAAGTAGTTTTATTTATAATAAATATTTAAGATAGAGATGACAACAGTGTTGGTTTTCTCCCGAATTGGTTTTCCACCTTAAATACTGGTGTTCATGTGTGTTGCTTATGTGTGATGGCTTATTCTGTTATTACTGCACATGCTTACTGTTTACTAAACATCTGATGAATGAATGATG
Source organism: Pinus albicaulis (assembly GCA_034641835.2). NCBI lineage: Eukaryota > Viridiplantae > Streptophyta > Pinopsida > Pinales > Pinaceae > Pinus > Pinus albicaulis. The sequence goes on from CM076583.1 coordinate 840,470,851, forward strand.
CAATGATCTAAGTAAAGAATTACATGCATAATAAGATCTCTGGAAATATGCAAGTTTTCTTAAGGATACCCGCGTGTATACGTGACTTGGGTTCATTAAAGTAGCGTATGGTTTTAAGAGAAAGAAAAAGTAAAAATTATTCAGTCAGATCTAAATACTGATTCACCCCCCCCCCCCTCTCAGTATTTTTCCCAACATACTCCATTTTATGTACTTGTCCCCATAGATCCCCATGGGTTAATATTTTTCCTTGATGGTGTCTCAGAAAGAGTTCCAAGTGGGTGTGACGGAGAACCGAGAGCATTCCTTCTTATCCTTTTTCTCATATTAGGTTTCCCACTAGTCCTTGACATGGGGGTCCACTTTGAGGAGTGAAAAAACAATCTTTCCTTGATTAGAAATGTCATGAACCAAAAAATATCATTCTAATAGATTTAGCCATCCATCTACGATGTCTAAATCTATTTTGCCCTCAAATATGGGAATGCCAAAGTTAACTTGTACCTTAAAAGGAGTGGTGCCTCCAGAGTGGTTGTTGGATGAAGATGTGTCAACAGTGGGTAGTCATCGCAGGATATGGGAAAAGTTATCCATCACGACATTCCTCTATTTCTCAAGGGCTTCCTCAAGCAATATTTTGATAAGATATCCTACTCCCCCATATTTCTTTTTTTCCACCTTGGGAGGCCATCGAGTTTTATGAGGCTCGTCTTGCAAAGTTTCAACTAAATAGAACCCTAACTCCTTATACCATGACCTCATTGCGGAAATGCAAAGAAACATTTCAAAATAGAAGATCAATCTGATACCACTTATCTAGACTTATGCACAAACACAATAAAAGACAAAAATAAGCATAAACGCAAAGATTCAATAGGAATAAAAATTCATTTTATTGATATTAAATAACTAAAATATGCTTATAGATATAATGGAAATAAACCAGCTGGGGAAATGGTAGCTTATCTATGAGAAGCGATGTGGAGGGTACATGCCTTTGAAATATGTTACAACGAGGCTCAAAGGCTATTTATTATTAAGAAACAATGGAAAAACCTAAACATCCAAAAACCTAACCCTAGGAGATGAATCACCAGAATTGTGGGCCCCGTTGGGGTAAATTGGTACGTCAACTTCCCAGGGTCATAACTTTGGCATAAAATCTCAGTTTGAGGTGAAAAATACTTTGTTATAAATATATGTGTGAGGAATACAATTTTCGACTACAAACAAATATTAAAGACTCATATGTTTCCTGGTTTATAAAAAAACTTCTTTTAGGGCCTCAAAACGGCTCCAGAAGTTCAGGACCCGAAAAAATGCCAAAAATAGTAAACTGTGCTCCAATTAAGGAAACTAAAAACTAAAAGAAACAATGGTGGGGGTCCAAGTGGAATAGGCAGGTCGCCACCAGTATCCACTTGGATCAGTTTTTCATGTCTTTTAGCAATTTTCAATGAAAATATTGCATCGACCTATGCTATAAATCTCCATAGGTAGTATGTTTTTCAATTCATAAGTGTGATATAAGACCGAGGAAAGTGTCCCCCCAAGGGTGAGGGGCTTGTAATTTCTTGCGGTTTATTTTCCATGGAAATAAAATAATTCAAAGGTCATGGTACATGTATTTCAAGATGAATGTCAGGAAAAACATTATTGTGGGCATCACTTGTGGTTAATTAATGGCTACGGAAATTGGTGAATGCATTGGCAAAGGAAAAGAGGCAATAAATGAGAATTTAATATAAGATAAAAAGGAAAATGGGAGAAAAGGAATATTAAGAGACAAAAGTATGCATGCAATGGAAATTAGAAAGAAAATAAGAAAAATTAAGAAAAAGGAAAAAGGAAAGGAAGCATTAGGGAAATTTTGAGGTCTAAAATGGGCCTCCTAAGAAACATTTACAACAAAAGAAAACTTTATAAGAACCAATAGGATTCAAGATTATGATTTCAACGATGGGGGATGGTTCACCATTTTGTAAGTAAAAGAGTAAAAAGATTAAAAAATAATAAAATAATAAAACTACATTTTCAACTTATCTCCCAAAGTTTTTTCTCAAATTTCGAGCGGGAGTACTTGATGGATGCAAAATTTAACTCCTCATCCAAGGAGTACCCATGTTGCATACTTTCTATGGACCCTGCTACACAAAAAATGAGAAATACATACAAAAAACGTGATTGCAATCACGTTTTTCATGTATTTCTCATTTTTCGTATAGTAGGACCCATGGAAAGTATGCAACATGGGTACTCCTTGGATGATAAATAAAATTTTGCATCCAATAAGTACTCCTGCTCAAAATTTGAGTAAAAAATTTGAGAGATAAGTTGAAAAAGTAGTTTTTTCTTTTTTCCCTCTAAAATTTGATGATGTAATCAAAACTTGTTTTATTATTTCCACTATTATTTTACAAATTCCTTAGGAGGCCCATTTTAGACCTCAAAATTCCCCTAATGAGACTAGACATCAGTAATAAAAATGCATCAAAGAAAAATTTCACAATTTTTGTGAGTTCTAGCTTTGATCACTTTTAGAAATAAAGCTCTAGTAGAAGAGAGAGGAATCACTTGGACACAACCAAGTAAAGGACAAGAAAAATAAAGCAAGGGAGCACAAGGAAAGTGTTCACAAGGGAGCTACAACAAGAGGACATTGTAGGTAGTAGGTTGCATGTGAATTTTCATTGCTGAGATATGAATGCATGGTACATGAATTTGGTTATTTGGTTGCTTTGTTATCATTGGCATGGGATTTTCCTAGATTTCCAGTAGTTTTAAACCTTTCCTTTCCATTTCCTAGATAGTCGTGGTGTTATGAACTCCTTGTTTGGTTTAAGATTTGGATGACCGGTAGACTTTGGATCCTGTTGATGTGGAACTAGGAAATTCCCGTGGGTCAAGGGTGGAGATGGGATTTATCCTATAACTCTTGAGAGTTGTGTGGAGATAGGAATATTCTTATAGATATGTTGAAGAAAGTTGGAGGAATCCAAGCCTGTTTGGTGTTAGTGATTTCTCAGTCGGTTTAGGTGAAATTCCTACGGTTGAGGGTTGAGGTGGTTTGGCCTCTGGAAGCCCTAGTTGGTTCTATTTTGATTTATCACATGAGATTGCATATTAATGCTTGGAATATGGAATGGGTATGATTGGTTGAAAGAGATATTTGGTTCAGCCCAATCTATGGTTGGGTGGTATGTGGAAATCCCTAATTTGGTTAACATTTTCATATGTTAATATAATTTATTTCCTTATTGTGATCAATGAGAACATGTATTGGTTATTGTGTTTACTTTATGGCTTATTTTTCACGGATTCATTCTAGTAATATGTTGGTTATAGGCCTGACTAAATGATGTGCTATGGTTATCAATCCTATTCATCATTTGAGAAGCTACTCAGCAATTATGTGAATGGATAGGCTAACAAGTGTTGTTCCAGCTAATTTGAAAGGGAATTGAGCCTTCCTGATGATTCCTTGATGAAATCAAGGAAACTATGAACAAATTTTCATTCATGACATGTGCTTACTATGTTAACCATGTATTTTATGAAATGTTCTCATGTGTTTGGAAAATTTTGAGAAACATATAGCCTTAGTACTTACCATATTGACCTATCATCATCTTAAACTTGATTCAGGAAAGTTTATGGTTGTTAGGGGGAGTGGCCTATAGGCTAGCCCTGAAATTGTGGAATAAGAGAGCAAGAGGTAGAAGATTAGTTATATAAATAAATAGGTCCTCTAACTATATATATATATATATATATGCATGTGTGTGTGTTAGTGTGTTTGGTGCCTGAATGTATGAAATCACACCAACTTAAGGGGTGTGGTTTTCCCTCTTAAGTTATTGGTCACAAGAAGAAAATAAATGGAGTCAAGCAAGCTGGTGGAACATGCTAGAACATAAACATAATAGATAGAGAAATACATGCATATTCGAACATAAAAATTAAACAAAAACGAAAACAAATAACACACAAGCTCTAAATAGATTCAAACAACTTGAATAATCCAAATGACACAGCTTACGTCCCCTCTTATTGAGTACCGATAGGAATTGTTGGGTGTGGTGCCGGATTATCTTGTTTATTTTGTATCACAACATTGGTCCCCTGTACCTTAATGGGGTGACAACGCCGCTCATAATTGTACACTGTCTGGGGGGTACAGGGGGGGTGGCTGCGAGTTTATGGAGCCCCTCCCTAGTAGGGGGTTTCAAGGGTGGCACCCCTGAAGCTAAAAACAGATGTAAAATTTCCTTGTAAAAGGATATTAATTTCTACTCAGTCTAGGCCATTCATTAGGCGGATGATCTGACGGTAGAAGTTATGTTTAGTTTTGGGTTTTTTTCCCTAGAAGGAAACCCCTCGCATGTATGAGTGTATTGTATTGCGGTTGTGTATTGTATGTTATTTTTAAAGCGAGAAACAGACAGGAAGACTGTGAGAGAGAACAAAGGATATTACAACAGATCTTCTGTAGGTTGTGTCTCTTCATTTTGCTGGATAATAAAAAGGAACGACTAGCTGTTCGGGGTGGACGTAGCCCAAAATTTGTGAACCACGTATATCTGTGTCTCTTTGGTTTTATGTGTTTTGTGTGCTCGTGTTTTCTGCATATTTTATGTGTTTCATTACTCTGTAATATATAATTTTCTAACAACTGGTATCAGAGCTGAAGGTCTATTTAGCTGATAAAATCATAGGAAAGAAGGGTTCCTGGTTTGAGTGGGAGCAATGGCGGAACACGGTAAATTTAGGGTCGAGAAATGTAATGGCCAAAACTTCCTGCTGTGGAAGATGCAGATGGAAGATTATCTGTATTAGAAATATTTTTACCTACCATTGAGAAGAAAAACAAATAAGTTGATGATTATGATAGACGAAGAATGGGAGATTCTTGATAGAAAGGCACTCAAAACAATACGGTTGTGCCTCAGGGCGTTGGTAGTGTTCAATATTTCAAAGGAAACAACAACAGAGGGTTTGATTAAGGCATTGGTGAAACAATATTAAAAACCCTTGGCTTCAAACAAGGTATTTCTTATGAAACATTTATTTAATAAGAAGATGTCATAAGGTGGATCTGTTATAGACCATTTAAATGATTTTAATGCAGTTACATGTCAGTTAAGTTCCGTAGGGATAAAATTTGATGATGAAGTTAGGCCTCTGTTATTTCTGTGCTCATTTCCAGAAAGCTAGAATGGTTTAGTTATGGCCATTAGTAACTCTGTCTTTGGATCCAGTACTTTAAAGTTTGATGATGTTTTCGGTGCTATTCTTAGTGAGGAAATGCGATGGAAAAGCTCCGGTGAGACATTGGGTAATGCTTTGAGTGCAGAGTCTTGGGAAAGAAAAATGGGAAGAGGAAAGAGCTTGAGATATCATAGTAAATCAAGGAAAGACAGATCCAAGTCCAGATCGAGGATAGTGTGCTGGAAATGTGGAAAGAAAGGACACTTAAAGAAAGACTGTATATCTCAGAAGGGATAAGAAGGAGACGCACAATAAGAAAACAATCATGAAGCAAATGTGACAGGTGATGTGTTACAAGATTCTTTGGTTCTTTCTTTCGAAAATTTTACTAATTCTTGGGTGGTAGATTCAGGGGCCTCATTCCATGCCACACCTGATAAGAAATATTTTCATGAATAAGTTCAAGGAGATTTTGGACAAGTTCGTTTGGGTGATGATAAACCCTATAAATTGTTGGAATGAGTAAAGTTCTTATAAACTAGCAGAATGGAAACCAATGGCTATTAAAGGAGGTAAGGCATGTCCCATATCTGAAGAAAAATCTGATTTCAACAGGGCAGTTAGGCGGTGAAGGTTGTGTGACAACTTTCACAAATAAAACTTGGAAGGTCACCAAAGGAGCCCTGGTAATAGAAAAAGGCAAAAGGGTTGTTACATTGTATTTATGCAATGGTATTTCTAAATCTGTTAATGCTTTAACTTCCAAAGGAACAGATAAAACATTATGGCATCATAGGCTTGGACACATGAGTGAGAAGGGGATGGAGATTCTTCACTCAAGAAATTTGTTACCAGGTTTGAAGAATGTTGATTTGGATTTCCGTGAGAATTATATTTATGGAAAATAGAAGAGAGTCAAATTTCTCAGAGTTGGGAAAGAAAGAAGAGCGAAAAATTAGAGCTTTTTCATACAGATGTATGGGGACCTGCTCAGGAATCATCTCTTGGTGGCTCTAGTTATTATGTTACTTTTATTGATGATGCAACTAGAAAAAAATGTATTTATTGTATTAAGAATAAATCTGATGTATTTGATACTTTCAAGAAATGGAAAGATTTGGTTGAGATTGAGTAGAAAATGGAGGTGAATATTGCAACAAAGAGTTTGATAGGTACTGTTCAGAGCATGGAATTCATATAGAAAAGACAGTTCCAAGAACACCACAAGAAAATGGTGTGTCAGAAAGGATGAACAGAACAATCATGGAGTGTGCAAAGTGCATGAGATTGCATGCAGGATTGCCTTTACAATTTTTGGCAGATGCTGTAGATATTGTTATTTATCTAATAAATAGAGGCCCTTCAAGTTCCTTGGATGGTGGTATTCTAGAGGAAGCATGGACAGGTAAAAAGGTAAACTACTCCCTTTTAAATCCTTTTGGTCATGAGGCCTTTGCCCATATTAATACAGAAAATAGAACAAAGCTTGAGGCAAAATCAAATAAATGTACCTTTATTGGATATGGTGTTAATGGTTTTGGTTATCGCTTATATGATTATGAAAATCACAAAATCATTAGGAGGAGAGATGTAATATTCAATGAAAAGGTCTTGTATAAGAATCAGTTGCAGGAAAAGAAACAAGAAAATGAATGCAAAGAATACACAGTTCTTGTTGAGATCACAGAAAAGGTAAAGGTGCCTGAAAATAATAATAATCAATAGCCACAACAAAAACAACCACCACAACAGTAATAGGCACCTCAAACACCTGAAAGTGGTGTCAGATGATCTACCAGGATAAGTAGACCCCCTAAACGATACTCTCCTTCATTATATTATTTATTGTTAACTGGTTCTGGTGAACCCGAATGTTATGAAGAAGCAATGTAGGTTGAAACCAGGATGAAGTGGGAGCTAGCCATGAAAGAAGTGATGGACTGCTTAATGCATAGCCAAACTTGGGACTTAGTCAGGTTGCCTACAGGTAAAACTACATTGCAGAATAAATGGGTTTACAGGCTGAAGGAAGAAGATGAAGGAAAACAGAGGTACAAAGCTAGACTTGTGGTGAAAGGGTTTGTACAAAAGAAAGGGATTGATTTTTATGAAATATTTTCTCCTATTGTTAAGATGACTTCAATCAGAACTATTTTAAGTCTTGTAGCAACAAAATTTTTTCATCTTGAACAGTTAGATACAAAGACAACATTTCTCCATGGATATTTGAAGGAAGAGATCTATATGCAACAACCAAAAGGATATGAGGTCAAAGGGAAGGAAAAATTAGTGTGTGGGCTAAAGAAGAGCTTGTATGGCTTAAAACAGACTCCAAGGCAGTGGTATCTAAAATTTGACAAGTTTATGTCTGAACAAGGTTATACTAGATGTCACTCTACTCATTGTGCTTATCCGAAAAAACAAAATGAAGGAAGATATATTATATTTTTATTGTATGTAGATGACATGCTTGTTGCAAGGTCTAACATGTAGGAAATAAATGTGCTAAAAAAAAATTGGCAAATTCATTTGCAATGAAGGATTTGGGAGCTGCAAAACAAATCCTTGGTATGAGAATAACTAGAGATAGGAAAAATCGCAAATTAACACTGCCTCAGAATGAGTACATACAAAAGGTGTTGAAAAGATTTAATATGCATAATGAAAAACCAGCTAGTACACCTTTTTCTAGCCATTTCAAACTTAGTAAGGTACCCAAGAAGAAATGGATTATATTTCTAAAGTTCCATATTGTAATATTCCAAAATTGGAACAGCTCAGCAAGCCTACTGAAATATCGCACTTATGATAATATTGTGCATAGAAATGATTTTGTAGCTCCTGAATCGCTTATATCAGCTCATATAAGATCTAAATCCAAAAGGAGAGCAAAAACAAATCAGACTAGGTGGGTTAAACAGATCTCCCACAAACTAGTCTAGCTGAAAATCACCTAAAGAGAGGGGTTGTAGCTATATGCAAAGGACTGCTTCAAGTTTAACATAGATCCACTGAAGTGAATTAGGAGGCTAATATGGAGGTTTAAAAATTAGTTTTATAACAACAAATCAGATGTACATTACAGCCCATACATTGTACAAGAGAAAGGATGAGACAATACAGGAAAAACCCTTAGAAATGAGGTGCTACAACCATAAGAAAAGACTGCATAACCATGACAACGTTATTTTTAGGGGCTGAAGCAGAAATATATTAATCTTTAGATCTAGAGCAGATCTGTACATAAAAAGTTAGATCTAATATAGATCTGTGTACAAGAAATGCTAATCTATACATTCCCCTTGGGATTTTGTGCAAAACATGAAGCACAGAGAGTAGATCTGAGATCTAAGGTTGCAGATCTGCAGAATGATTCAGAAATTTCCGAATAATACAATGGTGGAGCAGATCAGATCTGAAACATACATGGATTGGATGGCCAATCCATGGATCACCACAGTGAGAGGAATATTCCTAAAACTGGAGATCTCTCTTCCAAAATGCAGACAAAACACCTTGCAACTTCTCCTTTGAAAATAATGCAGTCCGTGGAGAGAAACTATGCTATAGCCTCTGAGAATGATTTTTCCTACTGCCAAGATGTAGATCTGAAGCAAAATCAGCTAATGAACTCTTCCAGGAAGTTAAAAGACACACTCACTGAGAAGAGCCACTAGTATAAGCTAGATCTGAGCAGATCTAGTGTCTTCCACTACTGCAACTCACAAGGACAGCTCAACCCTCAATAGGATCAGCACTGTAGGTGTAAGGTGAAGCTTGGCCTAAATCCTGATGTGGAAAAGATAGCATAAGTCACCTCCAATAGTTTCTCAAGGAAGGAGGTGGGATTCCTAAACAGGAAGACCCAACAAGGGATGTCTGAGCAGACAATACCTTCAGAAATGATAATCTTCAACAACTTCTATTGCTTCCCTCCTCCTCCTTTTATAATATAGGAGTCTTGCCAAACCCTAAACCACTTCATTAGTTTATCTCCTTTCACATTAAGAGTCTTCTTCTAGAACTGTGTTGTCCCTCAAGGAGGTTCAATGCATCTAGACTGCGCTGTTGACTTGGTCAAGGATGACCCACTCTTGTGATTTAGACCCATTCACACCTACAAGATTTTATTTACATAGGCCAAATATGTCTTTTTTCACATAGGCATTGATTTATTCTTGGTTTTCAGGAGTTTTACATGTCCTCCTTTGCAATTATTCATCAATCATGAAATGAAAAACAAAACAAGGAAAAATTAATATTCCCATTAGCAGCAAGCTAATTTAGGAATATTACACATATGCATCTACAGTTGGAAGCTTAATGTATGCAATGGTCTGCACAAGGCCTGATATTTCACATGCAGTGGGAGTTTTAAGTAGGCACATGAGCAATCCAAGAAAAGAACATTGGATGGCAGTGAAATGGATTCTTAGATATTTGAGAGGTACCACAAATCAAGCATTGTGCTTTGGTGGTTCAAACATTGCCCTATAGGGATATGTTGATGTAGATATGGTAGGTGAAAGAGATAACAGGAGGAGCACTACAGGGTATGTATTTACTCTAGATGGAACAACTATCAGTTCGGTTTCAAAAATCCAAAGTGTTGTTGCACTTTCAACAATAGAAGCAAAGTATGTTGCTGCTACAGAGGCTAGTAAAGAAATGATTTGGTTACAAAGGTTTATGGATGAAATGGGTAAGAAGCATGATATGGGAACGTTATACAATGATAGCCAAAGTGTTTTTCATCTTGCAAAGAACTCAACATTTTATTCCAGGACTAAACACATACAACTTAAGTATCATTTCATACGGTCAATATGGAAGATGGACAGTTGAAGCTGGAAAAGATACACACTAGCCAGAATCCTGCAAATATGCTAACAAAAGTTGTAACCAAGGAGAAAATAAGAATATGCTCAATTTAAATTGGTCTTCAAGTATGATTATGAAGATGAAAAATAACCAGGTCCAAAGTGGAGTCATTGTCTAGCAAATGAAGCAGCGGTGGAGTTGCTACAATCAGTCTCCAAGTGGGAGATTGTTGGGTGTGGAGCCTGATTATCTTGTTTATTTTGCATCACAACGTTGGGCCCCTGTACCTTAATGGGACGAAAACACCGCTTGTAATTGTACACTAACTAGGGGATCCAGGTGGGGGCAACTGCAAGTTTATGGACCCCCCCAGGCGGGGGGTTTTGAGGGCAGCGCCCCTGAAGCTAAAAAAATATGTAAAATCGCCTTGTAAAAGTATAGTAATTTCTTGTCAATCTGGGCCATTGATTAGGTATATGATCTGTCGGTAGAAGTTATGTTTATTTTTGGGTTTTTTTCGGTAGAAGGCAACCCTTCGCATGTATGAGGGTATTGTATTGCGGTTGTGTATTGTACGTGTATTATCAGAGCGAGAAATAGGTAGGGAGACTGTGAGAGAGAACAAATGATATTACAGCGAACCTGCTGTAGGTTGTGTCTCTTCATTTTGTTGGATAATAAAAACGAAGGATTGGTTGTTCAGGGTGGATGTAGCCCAAATTGGGTGAACCACGTATATCTATGTCTCTCTAGTTTTATGTGTTTTGTGTGCTTGCATTTTCTGCATATTTTATGTGTTTCATTGCTATGTAATATATATTTTCTAACAGGAATGAGGATGAAACTTTAACCCACTTGTCAAGGGGCCCTTAGAACTAGAGGTTCTAAGTCTCGATGCAAGGATATCCTTACTTCTGAGTTGCCTTGGAGCAAAGTCTCCCTCTCTCAATTATGGTGGACTGGAGGTGTTGGATGGCCAACAACTGAGTCCCCTCTATCTCTGCTCCAAATCACACACTGCTAGTATTGCTTGGGGAAATCCTGGCCAACCTAACAATGTGCTCTCAAGTTTTTCATCTCTTGGTGGCCTTTTATAGGAGATTTGAAATCCTCCTTCCCGCTCTTGGTACATTTTGGATGGTGACCCAAGAGAGGAGGGTGATTCCATTGTGTGCCACATTTATTCCATTGTGTGCTCCCTTGATGTCCTAAGGAGGCTTGGGTGGCTATCCTTAGGCAACTTCAAGTGTGAAATCAATGTCCTAGAGTGTGCCTTGTGGTCCCAGAAAGTGACTTCCACCACTCCTAGTATTGCATGCTTTTTGGGTCAAAAGGCATGCAGGGTGCGTGTTTCTTGAAGGATTTTTCATGCAAATGCACTTTTGACTAGTCCTTCTTGTACGCAATTTGATTTTTCCTTAGACCTTAGAGTTTTTTAAATAATTTCAAATTCTCTAATGTCTCTTAGCCCTGTAAATCCTTCTGCCTGACATTAAATAATGTCACCTTTTCTTGTACGATTTTCCAGTGATAATAGTTCCCCCCTAATGTGTGAGGTCTAAGAAGAACTGTATAGCTGAAATAAACTATAGTTTTTTTTTTTGTATACTGTTCGTAGAGAGAGAGAGACCTATGTGTAGCTCGAAATTGGAGACACCATACACCAGATCGAAGTATGACCATGTCCTGTGGGGACCTCCATAAGCAATGGTATAATACAATATATATAAATTTTATATGAGGCGGGCATGTCCCATGCTCGTGATTCCTTTTCTAGTTAAACCAATCGATTTGACAGATAGAGATTTTTTCTGTTGCACTAATATGGTAGTGATTTGTTGGTTGATGATGACGATTGCTGACGCCCTCAAGGGAACTTTTTATTTGACAATAGGTAGAATTTGGTAACCATATACGTAAACTTTTTATGGCATGTAAATGCACATTGTATTTATAGGCAATGGTTGGGACCTCTCGTGTAAGCATTGCTAACCGAGACGCTTATAAGGGCACGGGTCTTCAACGGATTTGATCGAAGTGTAATCACTGTAAGGTACGATACCATCTTGACTCGAAATTTTTTGTTGTAGTCGAATGTTCGGTGGATAGATGACATATGTGGGAAATGATGTCTCCCATATTACCACGTGAGGATGCCCCTTTTATGGAGAGGGGTGATCTGAGGTACCGCTTCCTTTTTGGAAAAGAGGTGTTGAAGTCGATGGAAAGGAAGCCTCAACCGAACGAGGGGGTCGGTGATACGGAGGATCATAATCATGGATGTGAGGGGTGACTTAAAACTGATGATGGGGATTCATTGGCCCAAGGTCAGAGTATGAAAAGCCGATTGGTGGTCGTCATAACTATTTATGATGGGGGAATCCCTAGAGTCAATAGGACCTCTAGGGTGGGAATAACCTGGTTATGAATGTCATATTGGCTATTAGCATGAGGGTGGTATACTCCAACCAAGGGTGGTTAGGGACTACTGCCATTGGAGAAAAAATGAAAGAGTGGGTGGGGGACATAGTGCACCATTTGCGATCTTTGTACACTTACCAAAAGAATAAAATAATGGGGTTTGGTTTGTACAAAACACAGAGACAGGTGCCCCAAAATAGGAAAGTGTTCCCTCACTAAGGATGTGAGGAAGTTGTTTTGCTGAGGGTGGGAGCCCCATTGGTTGGTCTCATGTGTGGGGTTGATGAAGAAAATGAAAAAGTATCGCAAATGTGATTGTGATAATGGAGGTATGGTGGGCCAAATGCGAGGCATGGTAGTGTGCTTTTGATATACTTGTACAACCTGGTTGTCTAGGAAAGGGGTTTTATTTCATATGGTAAAACTTGACCTTATGCATGGTGAGTGAATGGGCATGAGGTGCTTTCCCGGACTACAATGGTATGGCCATGGCATCACTATTTTTTGTGATATATGGTCTACTTTGGGTGACGAGCACCATGGAGGGGAGGCTCTACTGATGAATGAGAATGCTTATCATGTGCAAGGCGAGGTGATCATAAACATGGTTGGATTTGTGGAACTTATGGTTAACTTTTTATGGAGGAATGATGTCAAGATATGCAAAGTTTTCTGGGACTCTATCTTGATAGGGGTAAAATGAAATCTGCTATGGCACTTTCAGTGGATGGGTTTTTGGATGGTTTGCATACTACCTGCAAAAAAAACTACCTCAAATAAAAGCATCTTCTTTAACAAATATTATTGAAAGACATGTTCTTTTAAAAAGAATATTAGAGACAGCATACCTGTCGGTGCTCAAAATTTATTTTTCGGGGGCATGAATGTGTAGCATTGCTTTTGTGCGTTATGGAGTGCTAATTATTGTGTTGCTTTTGGTTCAATGATCAGTCCTTTTGAGCTCTCGTTATGGTCCTTGAAATTTTTTGAAAAGGGTGATATATAGGTGAATATTGTCCAAATTCAATTCATTTGTGTCTGTTGAGTATTGAGATGTTAGAGGCTTCTGCGGAGCAGTTCTTACCATTGTGGTCAGCCTGAGCACAAGGGATTAGTGATATCATGTCCAAGTAAACTCCATGACGTCCTGCATTTTAATTTTTGTCAGTCTGAGGGTGTTGAGGTCTGTACAATACTGGTTTGTACAGACTTTGAATCATTTTTACCATAGATTGCATGGGTGATCAGGGTAAGAGCGTGCCTTTTGGGCACAAAATTTAGGGTTTTGCACACCTTATACATGCTCTTCTCAATCTTGGGTACACCTTTTGTGTGCCTTATACACGCTGTTCTCAGTCTTGAGTGCAACTTTTGTGCACCTGTGAGAAATACAAGCATGCCTTTCGCGAGCATGTCTTAGGGATAGGCGCACAAAAGGCTGAGGCCGTTTTTGTCCAAATGTTTCGAAAATTTGCCTATTTTTGGTGTTTTTATGTTACTAATGCGGTCGTGTTTTGATGCCAAGTTATTTTCGAGGGAGCGGGATTGGCCCGATCTCTGTACTGCATTAGCCACTAATGGTCGGGTGCGCCAACAATTGGCGCAATGGGTTCTCATAAAATTTGTGGAGAATGACCTTCTTCGGTCACATGATTGACTCCTGCATTACCTGATTGAGCATTGGAACTAGTGGTGCAAGGTGTTTGTGCTATGTGGGTGTGACCTTGCTGTCCATCCTAAGATGGATATTTACTTCATGACTAGGCTGCTACCTCAGGGTGAGGCACTGTAGTTTTCACTTCCTCTTGGAAGGGTGGATTTTGAGCAGTTCCGGGTGCGACACTGTGGTGAGGTGCCCCTTACTGTGGGGTGCATAGCCATTTCATCGATGACACATTTGGCCGACTAGTGTTCTTTGATGGCTATTTTGCAACTATCAGGGTCGTTGGCTCCACATCGGGCATCGGGCCTACAAATTGGGGTTTTGCATTGGATGAAGGCTGAGCATTTTTTCGACTTTGCTCGTTTGTGCTATGACGAGATGCTAGCATAGATTTACAAGATCCGGGATGGATCAAAGTTGTTTTCCTACGCCAGTATTTTATGAAGCATCATGTACGAGTAGGTGGTGGTGTTGAGGCCTGTGGTGGCAGTGCCTACTGGGGGGCCACAAGAGCCTCGCATGAGGAGGTGAGCCCCTGTGATGCCTTAAGGAGGTGGAGGTATGGTGGGGCATTACTGGAATGCCACTGCTAAGGCTTGGTTTGAGGCTAACCCTCAGATGTTCCTGCCCTTCCCATATGCAGGGATAGAATTTCAGCGGGATCGAGAGATGGGTCTCCCTCCTAGCTATGCTTGGGGGCTAGTAGGTATGTCTTTATGTTTTCTGAATTTCTTTGAGTATTTATGTTTATATATGTATTTATGGCGACACTGACATAGTTTTGGTTACTCTTGCAAATGTTGGTGAGGTTGGCTACCCTATGTCTCGATTGGCTAAGCACGATCCTATTCGCAGGCCTCGGGGAGCTCTTGGGAGGTGGGGAGGAGGTGGTGTGCTCAATGGTGAGGCCGGCCCTTCGAGGGATGGTAGCAGCTCCGCCGCTGCCAAGATTGTAGCTGAGCGAGCTCATGTTGACGTGGTGGAGGCTCGTGCTGATGCAGTGGAGGGTCGTATTGCTGAGATGACCACACACGTGTCAATTCTGGAGGATGCCAGGGATCGAGTGGATCACATGACCCAGGGTATGCCGTCTCAAGGCTTTTTATATGACCTCGAGGAGGTATGGATGGAGACCTTGATGGCTCGGGAGAGGGACTATCAACCCGTTTTACGTCGAGTTCGGTCTCAGTGTTGAAGGCAGCTCCAGTAGTGGTAAGAGGAGCGGCAGTGGATCCAGGTGCCCTACCTAGGGGAGCACCACCCTAGAGTCGCTTTTTGTATGCAGGGAAAGAACCCATTATGAGGATGCTTCCCTTATTTTTGATGACTTATAAGTGTATATTTTTGGACTTACCGATGGGTCAAGGATACTATTTTTGGTACTTAGACACATACATTTTGATATATATATATATATATATATATATATATATATATATATATATGCAAGATATTTTTTCTGGCTCTACATGATGTGCCCCCTATTTCTGCTTTATGGATTATGTTATGCTCATGGATATATATGTTTTTTGTTTTTTATGTATGATGGTTTATTCGAGATGCATTCCATTTTGGAATATTTTTAGCTATGTGATCAACTGTATGGTTTTGTCTCCTTGGTACATGTGTGAATGTACTGTAGTCAAATTGTCTACTTAATCTTTTTGCACAAAAATATTTTCTAAATAGATGTGAATCTCATATCTCAAATTTTTGGTTTAACTGTGATACTAATAACTGGGAATCGAGGTAGATATGCATATGGCGTATGCCCTGATGGAGGGTTTCGCACATAAGTCCGATAATGGCATCATATTATGCCTGATTGTTTTTTGCTGAACCGATGCACATTCCATTAGTGTAGAGTGGTGATCGGTCAAGGTGATAGATGACCCAGGCATTTGCTGCTAAACTTTGAGACCATCATGATGCTTGATCGGCAAATCTGAAATAAGGTTCGGGTTGGTAATCCATTGTGATGCTCGAGCGTATTTTTTAACAAGTCTTTTGGTCAATTTTTTTTAAAGTGGTTGAGTTTGTGTGTGTTGATTCTAGGGTAGGGGTAGTTGGGCCCTTCTGGATAGAATTTCTTAAGTTAAAGGCCATTGATGGGGTTGTTGAGGTATGTCCCGTCCGTTTTTGTCAAGATGTATGCCCCCTTGAGGGGGAAATGTTTTACGATGTAGGGTCCTTTACACAAGTTTTTGAACTTTCTTGGCCCTAGGGCCTCTTTTGAGACATCATATAGGAGGACTAGTTCTCCCTCGGTGAATGAGCAAGGGTTGATGTGGCGATCGAATGATGCTTTTACCCATTTCTTGTGGGCCTTATTGTGTTGCAGCAACCGTTGTCAGTTTTCGTTAACGAGCTCTAATTGTACTAAACGTTGTTCTAGAGGTTGGGAATCATCAAGGAGTTCGATGTCGGCATGTAAATTTGAGATATTGTGTTCTATGAGAATCACAACTTCAACCCCATATACCAAGTGGAAGGGAATGAAACCAGTGGATGTCTTTATAGTCGTGTGGTATGGCCACAGAGTGGAGAAGAACATATGGTGCCAGTTGGTTTTAAGGTTATTCACCATGCAATGTAACATAGTTTTGAGTACTTTGTTTACAACTTCTACCTGTCTGTTGGATTGGGTGTAGTATGGTGAAGTGAATTCATGGGAAAACCTAAGGTGGTGAGCTATCTCCTCAAAGAATTCATTCTAAAAGTGTTTCCCATGGTTAGAGACTAACTCCTTGGGGACCCCAAATCGGGAAATGATGTGGTTAAACAAAAATTGAGCGGCGGTTTCTGCAGTGTTGTCGTATGTGGGCATGGCTTCCGTCCACTTAATGAAATAATCGACAGCCACTACGTGGTATTTATGATTACCAGATGATGCAGGGTTGCAAGTCATCTAGTTGATCCCCCAATTACAAAAGGGGTCGGCGATGATGACATGATGGAGAGGAGCGGGAGGGGCTCTTGCTTTATGGGCGAAGCACTGGCATTGATCGCATATCTTGACCATTATAATGCAATCACGAAACATGGAGGGCCAAAAATATCTTGCCCATATGAATTTTTGGGCAGTGGAAATTCCCGATAGGTGGCCACTGCAAGTACCTCTATGGCAGTCATTAAGGGCATGTTCCTCTTGGTCGTGAGTGAGGCATCGATGTAAAATGCTGTCAATGCCCTGTCAGTACAAGACATCTCCCATGAGGAGATATTGGGAGGCCTGTTGGCGTATGCGTTGACAGTTGTCTTGAGTGAGATGAGGTATGAACTTCTAAGTTCGTAGGAACAGGAGGATGTCTCCATACCAGGGGTCGTCGGTTGCTATGAAGAAGAGATGCTCGTCTAGTAGCGAATCGTTTACTGGTGATCCCTTGCTATCTCTTGGGAGGTTCGTAATGAACTCTACTAAGATAAGCACCTTTTTTCTTTTAGGGGAGCGAAACTGTAAATCATATTCTTACAGAATGAATATCTAGCTTGCATACTTATGGCTCATTAGGCAGCATGTGAGTAGATATTTAATGGGATTAATATCCGCGATGATTGTAGTGCTTTTGAATATGATGTAGTGGCGAAGCTTCTGGACTGCATGTACTAATGCTAGGGTAGTCTTTTCTTTAGGCTCATATCTTAATTATGGGCCCGCTAAGGTTTTAATAATGTAATAAATTACATGCTCCTTCCCATCTAAGCCTTCCTGGATCAAAACTCTGGCCAAGGAGGACTCGGAAGCTGATAGATATAGGATGTAATCTTTTTCATAGTCTAGGGGACTAATGAGTGGTGTTGAAGATAATGTTTCTTTCAGCACGTCGAACACTTGTTGGGTGTGATCATCCCACTTAAGTGGGATGTCCTGGTGGAGGAGGCATAGGAACACTTGAGCACAAGTGGCATAATTTGGGATGAAGGGTCTCAAAAAATTTGCCTCCCCCCTGTAGGTGTTTCAGTTGCCTGAGGGTTCCAGGTGGAGGGACCTCTTTGATAGCTTGGACCTTGAGGGGGTCCACACGAATCCCTTGCTGGGACACTATAAAACCTAAGATCATGCCTAATGTGACGTAGAAGACACACTTGAGGGGATTCAAGCGTAGGTTTTATTGACGGCATCGTTGGAATAAAAATCGCAGATCCTCAAGATGGTATGAGCACTTCTTAGAGCGGACGGTTAGGTCATCCAAGTAGGGGAGGATAAGGTGTGCCAAGTCATGAAATATATAATTCATGGCCCTTTGGAAGCTGGCTCCAGCATTTTTTAGGACAAATGGAATTACCTTGTATGGAAATGTGCCCCAGGGGGTGGTGAACGTGGTTTTGTACTGGTCTGTATGGAAGATTTGAATTTGGTTGTACCCAGAGAATCCATCCATGAAGGAGAGAGCCTCGTGTCTCGCACAAGCATCGATGGCCTGGTCGATGAATTGGGTGGGATAATTGTCCTTGGGACAAGCTTTATTAAAATCCTAAAAAACTGTGCAGACGTGTATGGTGCCCTATTTTTTCATGATGGGGACAGGGTTGGAAACCCAAAATGTGTAAGCGATGGGGTAGATAAACCCAGCTTTGTGAAGCTTGTTGATTTCTTGTTTTATTGCTTCTGCCTTTGATGGGTGTCATTGACGCTATTTCTGGCGCACTAGAGGTATGTCATGCCAAGTTTCAATATGGTGCTATATGATAGCAAGACTAAGCCCAGGAATTTCTGAGTAGTCCAAGCGAAGATATCTCGATATTCTTGTAGAAATTGGGTATAGGAGGCTATTTATTCTGGAGAGCATGCTACCCCCGGCAAGATTTCTTCGACCTTACCAAGGTTTTGGGAGATGTTCACCTTGACGGTAGGTGAGATGTTTGACATATTTCCTTCCTCAAATGCATCGGGCACTGGGATAGGATTCTTGAACCAATTGAATTTCCCTGATGGAATGAAATATTTTGATTTGATCACATAGATCTCTTGTTCTTCTGTCTTGTCAATACTAAACATTTTCTTGGGGAGAAAAAGCGAGCGGTGATGCATTGCATCCCATGGATAATTCGGCTCTGTCATGGCTTCTAGAATGTCCTCATCTAAATGAAATAGGGATCCTAAGGGGGATTGATCCTTTGAAAGGTTATTCTCAAGAGGCTCAATCCTCACAGAGCTTGTTGAGAGACATTACAAGGATTCCATAATTGATGTGGTGGAACCAAACACAATTGATAGAGTGTTGACAGATTGGGTCTACAACGTCGTTGGTACAACTACTCTTGTAGTTTTAGCTGACTCAACACCTATGGCAGATGAGCAGAAATCTTGAGTCATAGTTCTGATACATGATGATATGAATCGTATATTGTGTGTCGTGTCATCAACATTTGGTGGGGGAAGAATCTCTGTGATGGGATTTTGCGTAAGCGCAAGGTTGGGTCAATGGTTAATTTCTTGTTGGTGGAAATTGTGCTTGGTGTAGAGGTGCCTAAATGTTTCCATTAACGGGCATGCCTCTGGGTGGTGCTTATAGCCAGTGTAGATGGTGCATGGTACCACTGTGCCAACTAAGTAACTTGTATGAGAATCAACATTAGTCGTTGTCCTAGATTTGGATGCTTGGAATGGATCTGTGGTAGAAGATGAGGTCTTCTGCTTCCATTTCCATGTTGTTGGCTTGGGTGTGTCTACCGCTTTTGGGTAGTGTAGACTTAATGCTGCTCTTACTGCTCTTAGCTTGGGGATATGCTCACATTTAATTGTATGATGAAATTGTGAACAAATCCGGCAATAAATATGTGTGATATTTTCTTGGTTAGAGATAAGTTTCTGTGGCAGAGAAGAGACTGCAAGAAAATTGTTTGCGAGGTGCTTCAGTTCTTTGCGCTAATTGACCCAGTGGACATTCAGGTCATGTAGTCTGCATGTTATCCTAGGTTTTTCCTGGGTCATGCTTGGTTGGTGCACCATCCCAGGTTTCCCATGATGTCGATGTGGGTGTGGGGTTGCTAGCCTGCGAGTGATGTACTTTCTATATCATTTGAGGAGATCATCCCATTTATTCTCTATTGTATGAATCATATCAATGAGAGGACGAACCTATGAGATATAGTTACACTGCTGTCCACAGTGATTGCCTTGAAGTACTAGCCAAAATAGCCTACATATGGGGGTCCCGTCATGTTCAGTTTGCTTTCTAGTAGGGTACCATCATCCCAACACTACTAAATCAGGGTAAGTGGTGACCACATGGTTGGGCTTTTTGCATAACACACATGCTGGTCTTCTTTTAAGAGAGAGATTGGGAGTAACTAAGGGTTCCCTGATTGGTCACTTTTCAGCTCATAAGAAGAGGATGGATCTACTCGTCACATCTTCTTGGGTTGTTGAGCTCTTCATGGATTCTAAGGCTGTGTCATCTTCTTGGGAGAGGCTGACTATGGTTGATCGCATACAAGCTAGTGTTGTGCAAAACCTAGGTATATAGGGACAATGGCACACTGGGTGATTGTGACCACATATCTGCCATGAAACTGGACATTCATGTTATTGTGATATACTATATGAACTGGATACCATCTCTAGAAAATTTCCATAGCTGGGCAATCAATGATGAAATGATCGAGCTTGTCGCAAAGTATGCAGCTCTTGATGTGAGGAGGAGAGATGACTGGGAGGATTTCTGGTGATTGCTGTTCCTCCTGTAGGTACAAGATGGGACGAGGTTCATCTCCAGATGACTCGGTAGATGGATCCTCTTGATAGGATCGCTCGATGGCGTGTAAGGTGTACCTATATCATGGGATTTCTAGGCAATGATGGGTATAGTGCCCATAATTGTTGTAGATAGCGCATGCATGATTGGTATGCAATGCTTTTCCTTTTCCTTTGGTGGCAGGTACCATTTTTCGGGAACATGGTGTCGTGATGTTTGCCTCAGAGCCAAGGAGAGTTTTTAGTTTGTCTAGCTCTAGGCAGATATGGGTAGGGTGACCTATGACATCACATATGGTGCAACTGGGTGCTTCCCTTTGTATGGTAGGAGTCTCCACCCTCTTTCCTCTCTCGATTTTCTTAGCCGTAATCATCGGTTTTGCAATGGGAATCTTCTTTGCAGGTATATTTTTGATAATTTCCTATATGGGTGGGGCCTCTTCAGGACTGAGGGGTTTTAAAACTGTGGTAGTGATCTGTGTTTCTCCTATCCCCATAGGGGGGCCAAGGTACCAAAATGGTATCGCGAAAGATATGTTTGGTAACACCACCATTTCCAAAACCTGTTGGGATACAAAACTGGCAGGGGGGTAGAGGAAATGGGTATGTGAAGTGGCGTAGGCTAGAGAGGCCATCGTAGCCGAGGAATCGATGTCATTAATTCTCATTTTCATGTCTTGACTAGCTTCACTACTTGATGTTGACGTCAAGCACACTGGAGCTCCGGTGACATCAGGTGATGACTCAGGTATAATGGGGGGATATCCTAGGAATGATCGTACGAAGGACGTCAGTTTAAACTAGCCAGGGCCATATTCTTAGTATCGTGAAAGAACGACTATGGATGTATCTACGTAAGGTAGAATGACATCGGTATTTGTTACAGGTCGCTTTTCACTATGCATCAATTGGTCAATAGCAAAGATGTGGTCATCATGGGGGAACATCATAGTGTGGAAGACGGAGGAGGTGATAGCTGACATGGCATACATATAGCTTTGACCAAGGAGTATATTGTAGTCCAAGCGGGTGTCCAAGACTTCAATGTCTATAAGTACTGTCTTTTCGGCTGTAATATTCCCAATTATCCATGAGCTAGTTGGAATAATAAATTTTGTTTTGCTAATTTGTTTTATGAATAAGAGGACAATGGAGGTCCATAATTCTCCTTATTAATGAGTAAATCAATGCCAATGTGAAAGAGATAGATCTTGGTAGCTTAATTGAGAACCCTTTGGTGTAAAAAGCAGATGGAACACCTTGACTGGGTCAACCTTGACCAAATCAAAAACGATGTCATGGAGGAGTGGTCATCAATGAGAGACAACACAATTTTAGATGGAGATGCTTTGCATGGAAGTAGTGCTATTATTGGATGGGGCTTAGGGTTTGCAAGCTCATATCTTATTTAAAGAAGAGGATGGCATCCATATTCATTATGTTGATGTATATGATATTTCTGAATATATGCTCTATTTAGACATATATCTTTCTCTTGTTGTTTAGTTGAGATTGAGTGATGTTTAGCACTGGGTGTTCCTGATCGAGAATCCCACCTCTTCCATTAAGAAGCTCCTTGAGGAGTCTTGTACTACATTTTCCACTATCAGGGTTAAGGCCAAGCTTCATCTTTCATTTACAGTGTAGATCCTCTTGAGGGTTGAGTGGTTTTATAGGTTGCAACAGTGGAGAATAGATATGGGTCATTTCATTGCTTATTTTCAGTGGAGAAGGCTTCCTTTCCATTGGGAGGATAGTAAGGGAGGCCCTTGTGCTTATTTTTAGATCTTGGCATCAGGCCAATTTTTTATTTATCCCTACAATGCATTTTACTTCTAGATCTACGTTATTTCTGTAGGAGGAGTTGCAAGGTGATTTGGCACACCATTTGGAGAGCTAATTTTTTAGTGAAAGGGATCTACCTTTCATTTAAAGGATCTATTGGAGGAGGCTATTTTATTGATCATATCATATCAGCCACACTTTCCAAATGTGTATTTTGCAGTGGATCTTCAGCCCAAGGGCCTAGATCCCCATCTTGTACATGGTGTTTTGCTGAAAACCCTTAAGGGGTTCTTCAAAGGAGGTTGTATAGTGCTCATATCTATATTGGATTTATCTTTTGAGGCACATATCAGCCCTAGATCTAATGTATATTCATTTTCTGTAGCATTGGCTTTAAAACAATGTTGTAACAGTCTTCTAGTCTTTATATATATTAGCAACACCTCTTTTTGAGGGATTTTGTCCATTGGATGCTTGTTATTTCTTGTTGTGTATCTTATGGCCCGTTATTTATACATATTTTGATGTTGTTATAACATATGAAAGGTCTCCATATTGGCATCTATATTTTAAATGATGTTTTATACTATTGTTCCAACATTTTTCACTATATTTCTGCTTTTCCCATTTGGGAATATTATAGTGGTATCAGAGCATAATCTTGGCACAGCCTATGCATCTTGAAAAGACAATATGTCTTTTGAAGAAGGAGAACCTCTTACTGATAGAAAGAAGAGGTATCAAAGAAGAAGACACCGGAATTTTGATTATACAAATGACAAAGGAGACAAGGGTAAATACCTCTTATCTGGAGGAGAAGATGAAGAGAAGGAGTTTCCCAAGATCCTTCTTAGAGCCATGCAAGAAATTGCTAGAGAAATCAAGGAGATGAGGATGGATAGATACATGGAATCCCCTAAAGGATTTCATCATGGTGAAGGCTCCCACATTTCTCATCACTGGAGTGATCAACTAGTGCAGCAACAACAAGTTTCCCAATGCTCTACAATGCCTACATTCTTGGCCGTGGGAAATAATCCATTGAAGGCTATTTTATGGAGTATGAGTCTCAAACTCACAGATTCAAAGACCACTTTAGATTTCTAGAATTTTGTCAAATAAAGGATAATAGGAGACCCGGACATCATAATAGAAGTGGTGTGTTTATCCAGAATCATGATATACACCGCACTATGGGTATATTTTTCTTACCCAAAATTGATGGGTCATCTAAGTGCATTCCCAAATCATGGGTAGAGAAGCTTGACACCTACTTCCATTTGAAAAAAGTTCCAGAAATGGAGGCCATTAAGATAGCAGTGCTGCACCTTGAGGGTGAAGCACATGATTGGTGGTTCCATGTCTTGTGTACATTGGGTCATGCAAATGTGACTGCATATTTAGAGTTCACAAGGAGGCTAGTGGAGAGGTTTGATAGAATAGATCCTGAAGAACCATTCATGGGGCTTGCAAAGCTAAGACAATCAAGTAATCCAGAAACTTATATTTATAATTTTTTGATACTTTCTATCATGGTTCCTGATTTATCTGCATCAAGAAGGGTCTATATGTTCATTGAGGGGTTAGATGAACCTCTTCATGGGTTGGTTAAGTCTACCAAGCCCACTACCCTTCAATATGCCATTGAAAGGGCTAAAGATATTCAAGATGCCTTGCCAAAAGAAAAGGAAACATTTTAGTATAAGCCCTCTTTTCCATCAAAGGGAAAATATGAGAAGGCTCCTCTTTCAAAGGAGAGCCAAAATAAAAAACCTCTTGATTTTGATGTCCGAAGCGACTTGAGGAGGACAAAGCTTTACTTCAAATGCCACAAATCTTGGGCAGCCAGACATAAATGTGTAGTAGGAAAGGCACAGTACATATAGGTCTTCTCAGATGGTGAGGAGGAGGAAGAAGAAGAGAAAGAAAGGGGTCATAGCGCTGGAATAGCAGGAGATCATCCGCCACCACCAAGGGGTGAGGATGGAGCAATGAATCCAATTAGAGAAACTCTTGCATCATTAAGAGTGGTACCCAACTATCATCAAACTTCCACACATGAAACAGAGTTGAATTTGAGCAGTGGAAGTAGGGACATGATGATACCATCTATTATTCATATGAAAATGGTCCATGAGACATCACTATCTTGTGGTAGACCACTTGGGAGGCCACCTGATCTAGATTTGGTGAGAGATGTCTCACATCATGATGCACCATTCATAGAACCGGAAGGAATGGGAGCATTAAAAGACCATGATACAATGCTGAGAGTCTTGGGTAGGCTCAAGGAGGAGGGGGTTACTCTCCCACTATCATCATTACCCACTCTCACATGTCATACTGCGCTGAGAGGGAATGCTATAGGATTAGAGGATGACACCATCATGGGGTAAGGAGACCATTCCTTGGATATGGAGACTCATAAGATGTTCCCATTTGAAGAAAAATCTTCCATACATGGTAGAATATGGTGGCCACACATGCATGCTTTGGCTAAACCCAGGAAGTTTTGGATGGATGATAGCTTCCCATGTGAGACTAACCTCCAAATTGTTCAATCTTTACTTGAGCATGTGCATATGCAAGAAGAGCAGCAAGGAGGGGATAGCAACATCCTAATGAGTACCTTTGGCATGGGAGATATCAAGGAGAAGGGAAGCCATATGACAGATTTTGTTTGTGATAGGTCATCAGCACTGTCACTATGGAAGATTGATCCATATTGGAAATCCCAACAATTGGTGGATTATTCCAAGGATATTCTCACATGCATGATACTTGGTGGCCAACTACATGAAGATGGCTATTCAGTCCAAGAAGGATTCATCTATTATCTTGGTAGGATCTTATTATATAGAGCCTCCAAGGTCAAGGAGAAGTTGCTACAAAGGGCTTATGAAGAGTTCTTTTTCATCCATACTTATTCCATGAGGGCCTACAACATTATCATGGAGAGATACACTTGGGAAGGCTTTGAAGAGGAACTATATCAACATTTTCAAAGATGCATGAACCATCTGGAGTTGGAAGAGAAACATGACTAAATGAAGGAGCTATTACAACCACCTCTTTCCTCTTTTGGAATGAGAGGGGATCCATCTATGAGCCACTCCATTTGTATGGACATAATTGTTGGTAAAGAACATGCTCATGTACATAATGTTTCATTTGATGATTACTTGCATTCCTTTACCATGAATGTGCAGGCCATAGCTCCAAGAAGGAGCATTATTCCATATAAACTTCACGGCCAAATTTGGGCCATAAACATTTCTGAACATGGCCACTCCCTTGGAGGACATAGGGAGATTTTGTATCATTGTGGGTGCACTCCAAAAGCACCAAACATATCTCACACTTTCAGCCATGGTGAGAAGACTTGGGTAGCAAGTGAATGGTGGGGAAACAACTTACCACATCATTATATGATGTAGTCAGGAGATATATTACGCTGGTTCTGCATGTGGGAATATGAACCACCTCCATTTGTACAAATTTTTGTTTGCATTTACTTAGTTTTGATCCCATACATTGATGATGTACTTATTATTTTTATGGGAATTTTTGGAGGGAGGATGAGAGGAATGTATGTGCCCTGTGGGAGAGAGATTCTCCATGTTCATTATGCTACATGTTTTAGGGAGAACATTGGGAAAACCATGTTTGTTTCATTGGAACTATTGTCTCCTTGTGGGATGGATTATTTTCATCTCATGAGAAATTTGGAGGAGCAATTCATGGAGGGATGGATTGGTAGACACTTAGCTTATGAGGGAAGCTTATCACTTGATGGTGTCACCAATGATGGAGAATTAAAGCACTCACCTTATCAATTGTTTGAGGACAAGCAACATTTGGGAAGGGAGGACTATAATATTCCCAATTAGCCATGAGCTAGTTGGAATATTAAATTTTGTTTTTCTAATTTGTTTCATGAATAAGAGGACAATGGAGGTCCATAATTCTCATTAATAATGAATAAATCAATGCCAATGTGAAAGAGATAGATCTTGGCAACTTAATTGAGCAACCTTTGGGGTGAAAAGGGGCTGGAACACCTTGACTGGGTCAACCTTGACCAAATCAACAACGTTGTAATGGAGGAGTGGTCATCAATGAGAGACAACACAATTTTAGATGGAGATGCTTTGCATGGAATTAGTGCTATTATTGGATGGGGATTATGGTTTGCAAGCTCATATGTTATTTAAGGAAGACGATGGAATCCATATCCATTATGTTGATGTATATGATATTTCTGAATATATGGTCTATTTAGACATATATCTTTCCTTGTTGTTTAGCTGAGATTGAGTGATGTTTAGCACTGCCTGTTCCTGATCGGAAGTCCCACCTCTTCCATTGAAAAGCTCTTGGAGGAGTCTTGTACTAAATTTTCCACTATTAGGCTTAAGGACAAGCTTCATATTTCATTTACAGTGCAGATCCTATTGAGGGTTGAGTTGTTTTGCAGGTTGCAGCAGTGGAGACTAGATCTAGGTCATTTCATTTCTTATTTTTAGTGGATACGGCTTCCTTTCCATTGGGAGGATAGTAAGGAAGGCCCCTGTGCTTATTTTTAGATCTTGGCATCAGTCCAATTGTTTATTTATCCCTACAATGCATTTTACTTCCAGATCTATGTTATTTCTGGAGGAGGAGTTGCAGGGTGGTTTGGCACACCATTTGGAGAGTTGGTTTTCTAGTGAAAGGGATCTGCCTTTCATTTAGAGATCTATTGGAGGAGGCTATTTTATTGATCATATCAGATTAGCCACACTTTCCAGATCTATATTTTGTAGTGGATCTTCAGCCCTAAGGCCTAGATCCCCATCTTGTACATGGTGTTTTGTTGAAAACCCTTAAGGGGTTCTTACAAGGAGGTTGTATACTGCTCAGATCTGTATTGGATCTATCTTTTCAGGCACATATCAGCCTTAGATCTTATGTATATTCATTTTCTATAGTAGTGGCTTTAAAACAGCGCTGTAACAGTCTTCTAGTCTTTATATATAGTAGCATCACCTCTTTTTGAGGGATTTTTTCCATTGGAGGTTGGTTCTTTCTGGTTGAGTATCTTATGGCCCATTATTTATGCATATTTTTCTGCTATTATAACATATGAAAGGTCTCCATATTGGGATTTTTATTTTAAATGATGTTTTACACTATTGTTCTAGCATTTTGCACTATATCCCTGCTTTTCCCATTTGGGAATATTACATCAGCTAAGTAGACCAGGACGTTTTGGTAGAGACCGATGGGGGTTGAAGGACGACTATTATATGCTCTAAGTGTGATGTTGGCTTGAGGGGTCCTGACCCAGGTTTGGTGTGCAAGGTTTGCCAACAAACCCCTATACTATTGGCCCTTTCGGTAGTGACCTGCTTGCGCAGGTCAAAGTCTCACCCGAAGTGGTATGGGTGGGTGCTAGAACCAGGTTTCTACATCCTGAGAAAGGATGGGTAAGGCAAGCAGAGCTATGCTAGGTCCTGTAATCCTAGATTACCTTATTTCGCGCAGGGTTAATTAGGCCTTTGTTCGCATCCACATGCACTAGATCTATAGTTATATGCTTTTATGAAAATAACACAGCATTATATAAACAGAACATAATAGATCCAGATCCAGAAACACATTTACATAGATCTTCAGAGCTTAAAGACAGAAAATGCACAATACAACAATTACCAAAAATTCGCACAAGATTACTCACATATTCAATTCTCTATCAATCCTTCTTATTCATTCATTCATCAATTCCTCCTTACAATTCCCTTCCCAACCTGCACACACATCAGTAAGGTCCGCACAGAGCTGGACTTGGATCTCCACGCACACAGCCAGCAGGAGTCCTTTCCCAAAAAACCCAAACAGATAGATTAAACCATAATTCGCATCAATAGCTTATAATTCTTGTCCTTTACAATACAAAATGCTCCTCTATTTATAAAAATCTAGCCTAAAATTTCCTATGGTATACAAACTATGGTTTTCGGACCCGTAGTTTACTCTTTTACCCACTACAATGCGTTCAGGGCTTTGACCCGCCAAAAAACCCCTGTGCTAGACCAGTTTTGTAGCTTTTTAGGAGACCCTATTCCAACACGTGATGATTGATGGCTTTAGTTCGGGAGACCCTAAATTCTGCCAAAAATTCTTTGACATGATGCATGTGGATGCACCCTCGTCAATGACACATCAGTGAATGGTAATATTTTGGACCGATACTGGTATCTGAAAGGCGACCATTGAAGGAAGCCTAGGGGTGGCCTTGTCTAAATCAAAAGCCATTAGGTGTGTATTGGCAGGGTCGATAACGCCTAATGCAAAAAGCAAGGCTTTTCGTTGCTTGGGGAATGACTGTAATACTACCAAAGCTTACATGGCAGTGGGATATTGAGCTAGATCATCCACAATTCTATAGTTATGGGATGCTTTGGAATAATTTCCTGCTCACCTAGTTGGTCCCTTAGCCATCTTTGGAAAGGGTTCAATAGGAAATTTTGATATGGTCAAAGGTGTTATTGGTGTAGTGGTACTAGCTCCTAACATGTTGGTGTCTTGTGGGGTATTGTAATTTCGATTCCATGTTTGAAAAAAAAATTATTCGCTAGTCACGTAGATTTCGTGGCTGTTCTTTCCAGAGTCATTAGGATTTTGTTGTTGAGTGCTAACTATCCCTTGATGGGGGAATGATTCATGCATGTATGTTGGCTGTTGGGCAGATCCCCCTTGTCTACGGTTACTCCGCATCTTCTTCAGCTCAGGGATGTCGAGACATTGGTGAGTGTAATGGCCATACTCACCACATATTGAACAAGAGTGGTTTGTTCGAAGAGGTGGCCTTTTATTTTTCCTTTCGGCATTGCTTGTGTTACACCATTTTTTGGTCATCTAACCTTTCATCATTAGATGGACCCAAGTACACCATGTAAGACCAGTTTTACCCCAAGTAAAACTGCTTTCACTATGTTAATTAGGAAACCCCAAAAGGAATAATTAATTAAACCATAATTTAATTATTATTCCCAGTCATGTTTAACCCAAAAACAAAGAAATTAATGAGATAAACCCATAGTTATCTTATTATTTTCTAGGAATAATTATTTAAATAATAATCCTTGTTAAATATGACCAAATCAACCACCATTAATCAAATAAATCATTATTTATTTGATTATATCCCAACCACTTCCTTAAAAAGATAAATAAATCATTTATTTATTTATTTTTCACTACTCAAGGGATTTGACCCAAGTCAAACACCCTTTCCCTCCAACAAATAATAATAAAATATTCCATAGAGGTGGATCTAGATTTGGTTAACATTATTTTAATCATGCACCAAGATCTGGAATGACCCAATATTTTGTTATAAATAGGAGGGTTTTCCCCTTCATTCTTCACCTTTTGTTGCATATTAGATCACTCTGGATCTATACACTTGGTCTCATTTCTGCCATTTTGCTCCCATTGAGCTCTACCTTCTACATTGGGTTTTCTACATCTACAAGAGAGAGAAAGCTTAGATCTGAAGTGCTAAGGACTACAAAGAACCCATCCCATTGAGGAGATCTGGATACACCTTCTTGTTTCCTCCCAGGTGCCCTGTAATATAAAAATTCATTCAAAAAATCGTGTTCTTGTCTTGTCTGTTGGATGCATGGAGCAAACTTTTTACTTTACTGCTTAATATCTTTCCATTTATAGATCTGTTTGTTGCAGCACTTTAACTACTAATTGCAGATCTGAAGATGTTTTGCAGCCATTATTGTTGTTAGGGCTATTAGTTATGCGTAGCTAAAGTGGTTCTTTTTCGTACGCTTCGACAAAGAATTCATACTAACAAATGGCGACTCCACACGGGTTTTAAATTACGACCGCCGTCGTTTTTCATATTCCTGCATATCCAGCGACTTCAGACCCTAGGGTTTCTTTTCAGCTGTTTATTTTTCCTATTTTTATGTTGTTTTTCTCACATAAAACCCTAAAACTTTAAAATTTCTAACTTCCGTGTGTTTCTGGCCCTATTGCGCAGGTAAGCGACACCAGCCGCAACTGAGACGACAACTTTTCTGAAAATCTGCCGCCGTTATCTTATTATTTTCTAGAATAATTATTTAAATAATATTCCTTGTTAAATATGACCAAATCAACCACCATTAATTAAATAAATCATTATTTATTTGATTATATCCCAACCACTTCCTTAAAAAGATAAATAAATCATTTATTTATTTATTCTTCACTAATCAAGGGATTTGACCCAAGTCAAACACCCTTTCCCTCCAACAAATCATAATAAAATATTCCGTAGAGGTGGATCTAGATTTGATTAACATTATTTTAATCATGCACCAAGATCTAGAATGACCCAATATTTTGTTATAAATAGGAGGGTTTTCCCCATCATTCTTCACCTTTTGTTGCCTATTAGATCACTCTCGATCTATACACTTGGTCTCATTTCTACCATTTTGCTCCCATTGAGCTCTACTTTCTGCATTGGGTTTTCTACATCTACAAGAGAGAGAAATCTTAGATCTGAAGTGCTGAGGACTACAAAGAACCCATCCCATTGAGGAGATCTGGATACACCTTCTTGTTTCCTCCCAGGTGCCCCGTAATATAAAAATTCATTCAAAAATCGTGTTCTTGTCTTGTCTGTTGGATGCATGGAGCAAACTCTTTACTTCACTGCTTAATATCTTTCCATTTATAGATCTGCTTGTTGCAGCACTTTAACTACTAATTGCAGATCTGAAGATGTTTTGCAGCCATTATTGTTGTTAGGGCTATTAGTTATGCGTAGCTAAAGTGGTTCTTTTTTG
>CM076583.1:841102382-841282101 GCA_034641835.2 Pinus albicaulis
AAACATCAATATCGAAGATGAATTTTGTAATTTTGGAAGTCATTTAGGCCAGCCTAGATATGGATGTTGTTATCACAAGGAGTCAACCCTTGACGGCAAAGGAGTAAGACTTACACATCATATTTCATTTCAACGTAAAATGTTTTGAATGGTGGTGTTATCACAAAATTGCTTCTAATAGGCTGCTAATCAGATAATCTCATGTAATTGTTTCAAACCAATCTTGTGATTGAGGCTTAGCCTCCTTAGTCTGAGAGGGCTCTCTCAAAGGTTAAAGATATTGAATAAATATGTAGATGGCTAACTCTATTTATGAACTAATTTTCTTATGATGAGTGTACGTTGTGTTAGGGTCCTATAATAATAGGGTTCATAATTTTTGAACTCGCTTTGATAGTCTTGTAAATATGTACATACCTTGCTTTTTGCAAGTTGTTTTCCAATATTTTGAAAAATGAAAAATAATAAAAAGCTAAAAAGAGGGTAAAAAGTCCTAAAAAAATCAAAGGACTTAGAAAAATATATACCCCAAAAGAAAAAGAGAAATAAGACCTGAAAGTGAGCAAATCCAAATGCCACTACTTTTACTTTACTGCAAGAATAATGATTATGTGCAGAGTGTCAATAAATTCCATAATCCATGATCAGTTAAAAAAGTTTAATCTTAACTTTTCATGCTTTCAATTTCATGTTTTAGATAGAGAATAAAGATTTGTAAAACAGTTTAAACTAGAAAAATCAGTATATAGGTAGAGAATAATGAGGAGCTCAACAATTTAATCTAAGCCCTCGGATGAAATAAGGTAGACTTAGATAGTTTTATTCTTTGAAAGAAAAAGTTTTAGGGTTGCAAGTCTAAATGCACCCATGAAAATGAAGTAAAAATGTTAGAAATAAAGATGGGAAGGTAGAAAGTAGTTAAGAAATCATGTAATAAAGCATCATTGGGTAAAATCACTAATTTCCCCTCCCCTACAAATATTCAGTATTCTAAACTATCATTCAAAAAGGCTCGGAGCATTTCTCTGAATTTTGTTGGGACCGGACCCAAGACTCGATGACTGGTTATTTAAAAATATTGATTTCCCACACTATACCCACATTCATCAACATTTACCCTTCATTCATAAATCATAATCCCTTTTCCTAAGTAAAAACCAATTTTTACTTTGTAAAAGCTAAACCTTAAATAGCTAATCTCATTCCCTTTCAAAAATCATTCATAAACCCTCAAAATACATTTATCCTAAGTTAAAGTGTATCCTAAATTAAAGTGTGAAATAATACAATAAAGATAAGCAATGCTTTATTTTTTGGCACTTTACTTAGAGTTAACATGTATTTTGTTTCCTTTTCACTATCCCTTCATTCCATATTAACTACTAACTTTTATTTTATTAAATCCCTAGATACTGTTGGCAATATGATGCAGAGTGTTGTCCTTGATGGCAACCCACTTGATAGAGTGTTGTCCTTGAATGGCAACCCACTTGATAGAGTGTTGTCCTTGAATGGCAACCCACTTGATGAAGATGATGGAAACCTACTTGATGAACTTGTTAAATGATGTAAATCTGATGTATCTACAGAGAGTACAGAAGGTAATGAAGAAAGGAATTCAATATGTGCTAGATCTATGATGAAAAGAGTATGTCTCAAGGCATACGCGGATTTGCCTAGGAGAAGTCGCGTATGCATGCGGTAAAGTACGTGCCAAGTCGCGTATGGGAAAAAGCACTCATAAAGTGCAAAACCAGGGGTAACCACCATGGTATTGACCCATTGTATTGGGTAATGATTCATCTAAATGACCCCGTCCAGGAATACCATCGGAAGTAATGTGGTTTTGGCTCATGGTATTGAAAAAGTGTAAACCTATATAAGGAGAAGAAATTCATTGTGAAAATTATGAGTGAGGGAGCAAGATGTCTAAGCTTGAATGAATACTTCTCTCTGAAGTATATCTGAATGGAAAGGGTTACAATTGAATGATAGATCTGAATGTATGATGCACCAATGATGAAGAAGGGAATCTAGATCTGAAATGTATTTGCTACATCTGTTTATGGAATGATTAGATCTAAGAGGAGGCAAACATCTGTCTGACGTAAAGGGTAAAATCTGTGTGATGTGTCTGTTCTGAAGAATTGCATTGACCTAAATATCTGAAGAACCATACGCTAGTTTTCCGCAGAAGAAGCGCGTATATACGCGGCTTCGCTGAAGAGAAAGTGCGTATGCGCAGTGAAATTAGTTCTGTAACATGTACAGAAGTATACGCAGGTTTGTATGGTAGAAGGCGCGTATATACGCGGTATCAGTGAAAGGAAAGCGCGTATGAAAACTAGGGTTTGCTGAAGCATGGGGTATGAAATGTCTGATCTATTCTGCTGTGTTGCTGCTATCTGTATTCTACAGTTCTGAGTTGTCTGTATCAGTTTGGTTGTATGATTGAGCTTAAATGTGTGGAGTGGGTCCAGTCTGAAAATATGATGAAACGAGGCCTGCAAGTTGTGCTCTATTGAAGTTGGTTGGATCCAGTGTGAAAATTGATGAAACGTGGTCCATGGTGGAGCTGAGGGTTGTAGCCTTCAGTTAGGGGGTCGTAGCTCCCTTCCAGGAGAGGCTGGTAAACGAGAGCAGGGGGTCGTAGCTCCCTTCCAGGAGAGGCTAGTAAACGAGCACAGGTGGGTGCCTGCATGCTGGTAGGAGGCTGCGCCAGCACATATGTTGTAAGATGTTTTCTTTATAATAAAATATTGAAGGCTGAGCAACGGCAGCGGTGGTTTTCTCCCGACTTGGGTTTCCACCTAAAATCTTGGTGTTCATGTGTGATGCTTATGTGTGATGGTTTATTCTGTTCTTACTGCACATGTTTACTGTTTATTGAACATCTAATGAATGAATGATGGAATGATATAAGTGAAGAATTAATGGCATAATTAGATCTCTGTGTATACGCGAGTTTTATGAAGAATATCCGCGTGTATACACTAGTTGGCTTCAGCAAAGTAGCGTATGGGTTTTAGAGAGTGAAAAAGTAAAAAGTTTGATAAAGTCCTAAATACTGATTCACCCCCCCCTCTCAGTATTTTTCCCAACAATTGGTATCAGAGGAGGTTCTTCTGCAGAAGCTTGATCGCTTGAAGGAGATCCGTCACAATGGGAAGTCAAGAAGGAGTGATGTCTATAAAGCCACCTCTATTCAATGGAAGCAATCTGATATTCTGGAAGGTACGAACAAAAGCATATCTGCAAAGTCTTGGTGCAGATGTATGGGCAATCGTGGAAGAAGGTTATCAATACCCGGCAAGTATTCCTACTGATGCAGCAGAAAGGAAGAAGTATGAAATCAATGCCAAAGCAATGAATGTCTTATTAGGAAGCATGTCTGAACCAGAATTTGCTAAAGTGATGCAGCTAAATTCAGCAAAAGAAATATGGGACAAAATCATTCTGAGCTATGAAGGAGATACAAAGGTAAAAAATGCAAAACTCCAAACTCTCAGAATTGAATATGAAAATTTAAGGATGCATAGTGATGAAAGTGTTGCCAATTTCTTTTTACGTCTAGATGATGTTGTAAATTGAATGAGAAATTTGGGTGAAACCATGGCCGATACTACTCTGGTGGAAAAAGTCTTAAGATCCTTGACTTCAAAATTTGACTCTAAAGTTTCAGCTATTGAAGAAAGGCAAGATCTGCAAACTCTTACTATTGTTCAATTACATGGTATTCTGACTACTTTTGAAATGAGACAAGGAGGTCCTTCTCAAAACAAAGAAGCTACTTTTAAGGCGTCTGCAAAAGGAAAAGAAAAGGAAGTTTTCAAGGAATCCAACTATATATCTGAAGAAGAAGAAGAAGCAAATTTTGTAAGAAGACTCCAACTAGGAACCGGAAGGTTCAAAGGTAAGCTTCCTTTCAAATGTTTTGATTGTGGAAGAGTTGGTCATTATGCTGCAAAGTGTCCGTATAAAGAAACATCTGCTAAAGGAAAATAAGTAGCAAGAAGGAATAAGAATCGATCTAGCATAAGAAAAAGTTACTATATTAATGAAGACAGTGATGGGTTATCTGATAGTGAGGAAGAATGTGAACAAGATATTAAACTACTCATGGCAAAAGAATCTATAGAAGAAAAGGATACTTTTGTGGATGCTCTGGAAGACAATGATTTTCTTGAAGAAAACAATCAACTCAAAGTAAGCCTAGAAGAAAAGAACATAATCATAGAGAATCTTGAAAATCAGCTTGAAGCAAAGGAAAAACGCATTGAGGAATTGGAGTGTGAAGTAGTAAGTCTAAGGAAAGATAATGAGAAAGTAAAAACTCTCAATCTTAGATTTGCTAAAGGTTCAGAAACCTTAGATGAGATTATCAAGATACAATGGTCTCCTCTTATAAAAACAGGTCTTGGATATACTAGGGAATCTTCCCAGACTTCAGCACCAAATTATCTGAAAGCAGCCACAGCTGGTTCACTACATTCAGCCACTCAGCAAGGGAACAAAGGATTTTCCAGGTAAAGCATGATCATCTCAATTCAAGGAACACTAACAGGGAGATCTTTCAAAGAAGCTACAACCAACAGGTAAATTCAAATAGAAGATTTCATGATCGCAGAAATTTCTACTTCAATGGACAATGTTTCTCATGTCACAATTTTGGTCATAAAGTTTTTCAATGTGTTGCATATAAAACCATCATGACAAGAGAAGCAAGAAAGAAAAGGATGAATATTGAACCAAAGAGGAACACCTATAACAACTTTTCTCCTCTTCAAAATGAAGTTGAATGTACTTATTGCAATAACTTTGGTCATGAAGAATCTGAATGCAGGAGCAAGGTCCAGCCAAAAGAACATGTTCCCTCAAGCTCTAAAGTGTGGAAAAAGAAAGAAATACCGATTGAAAATTGTGGGATAGCGTTATTTGCAGAAGGTGAAGAAAATCAATGGTACATTGATAGTGGGTG
The DNA here is from genome assembly GCA_034641835.2 of Pinus albicaulis. Lineage (NCBI taxonomy): Eukaryota > Viridiplantae > Streptophyta > Pinopsida > Pinales > Pinaceae > Pinus > Pinus albicaulis. The sequence continues at coordinate 841,107,361 of CM076583.1, forward strand.
CTCAAGACACATGACAGGTGATAAAGACAAACTTCTTTCATATAGTGCTCTAGAAAAAGAAAAAAATGTTACATTTGGAAATGATACTCCTATGGTCATTAAGGGAAAAGGGTCTATTTTTCTAAAAGAAAAGGTGAAAGCTAATGAATTCATGTATGTGGATGGATTAAAACATAACTTGTTAAGTGTAAGGCAAATGTGTGATCAAGGAACTGAAGTTGTCTTTAGTTCAAAAGAATGTGTGGTACGTGATCTTGATACAGGTAAAGCAATTATAAAAGGAAAAAGAACTCCAAACAACCTGTATATATTGAAGAACCCCAAACAACAATGTTATTTGAGTAAATATTCATAAAATTGGCTATGGCACTTAAGAGAGAAATTTGAAGGGCCATCTAGCTTCTCTAAAATCAACAAAACAGCAGTCTTCAAAGTTGTTAAATAGTCTCCCATTAACTAATCTACCAAGAAAACCATCATATGCAATAATATCAATTCGACACAAGGAACCAGTCATTTAATGCTAAGAAGGTCATCAAGTATGCCTGGACTCATTTCATCTTTGCAACATATATGAGACTACTGGAGAAAAAGTCACCACGTGAGAAGAATCTATATCTTATTTATTGATGATTACTCTAGAATTGTTTGATCGGGTTCATTAAACACAAAAAGATGAAGCATTTGAAAATTTTCAGATCTTCAAAGCTTGGTAGAAAATATGAATTAGATCTAAAAATCAAGTGTCTTAGATACGATGGAGGAGAATATACTTCAGATGAATTCCTTGAATTTTGTGAACAACATGGCATAAAAAGACAGTTTTCTGTAGCTGGCACTCCACAACAAAATGGTGTAGCAGAAAGAATGAATAGAACAGTTCAACAAATGGTTAGATCTATGCTTGATGATTCCGGAACACCTGACACCTTCTAGGGAGAAGCAGCACATACAGCGGTAAATATTCTTAACAAGGCACATGTTCATGTAAATAGTGATAAAACACCATATGAACTCTGGTATGGTAATCCTCCCTCTGTGAAGCATTTTAGAGTGTTTGGAAGAAAATGCTTTATCAAAAATAATGATGAAAAACTTGGAAAATTTGAACCTAGAGAAAATGAAGGAATACTTCTTGGGTACTCATCTACGAAGCAAAGCATACAAGAGTTACAATAAAAAGGCTTCGAAATATTGTTGAATGTATTGATGTTGTCATTGATGAGTCTCTTGCAGCTCCTAAAGAAGAAAAACAAGCAACAGAAGAAGATGATGGTGATTTTTGTCCTTCTACATCAAATATAAATGATATAGAGAGTGGATCCAATGAAGAACCTGAAGATGATTTATCATAAAAAGCTCCATCCAGATATGTTTAAAAGAATCATCCTAAATCTCAAATTTTAGGAAACAAGGAATCGGGTGTACAAACAAGGAGCACTCTTGGATCTTACAGTCATCACCGGAACTTCTATCCACAATTGAACCACACAATGTCAATGAAGCTAGCAAATATGAATGTTGGAATAATGCCATGGATGAAGAAATTGAGCAAATTGAAAAGAATGACACTTGGGATTTGGTACCAAGACCTCATGATAAAAATGTCATTGGAACTAAATGGATCTTCAAGAACAAGTTAAATGAGAATGGGGATGTTGTAGAAAACAAAGCTAGATTGGTTTGCAAAAGGGTATACTCAACAAGAAGGTATAGACTTTGAAGAAACTCCTCACAGCTAGACTTGAAGCCATAAGAATGTTTCTTGCTTTTCAAGTTATCAACAAATCAAAGTTTATCAAATGGATGTTAAATGTTGCTTTTCTTAATGGTGATCTAGAAGAAGAAGTATATATAGAACAATAGGAAGGATTCATTTTGGGAAATGCTGAAAAACTTGTTTTTAGACTTAAAAAGGCTCTATATGGTCTCAAAAAAGCTCCAACGGCATGGTACTATCATCTTGAAAAATATCTTCATCAACAAGGATTTTTAAAAGGGTCTGCTGATAGCAACTTATACACAAAAACTGGAAATGACAAACTATTAATTGTGTTTGTATATGTTGATGATATCATTTTTGGAAGTAATGAAGAGTCTATGAGTCATAAATTTTCTTCTGCTATGCAGCAAGAATTTGAAATGTCTTTACTTGGGGAACTAACATTCTTTCTTGGCTTGCAAGTGCAACAAGCAATAGATGGCATATTCTTATCACAAGCAAAATATCTTAAGCAAATTATGAAGAAGTATGGCATGGAAGAGTGCAAACCTGTAAGTACACCAATGATAACCGGATGTAATCTCAATTCTCATGATGATTCTCCCATGGTGAATCAACCATAATACAAATCTATGATAGGAAGTCTACTTTATCTCATTGGGACTAGACCAGACATTATGCATGCAGTTGGGATTGTGGGATGATTCCAAGCTAATCCGAAAGAGTCTCATCTTCAGGCTGTCAAAAGAATATTCAAATATCTGCAAGGAACTCAAGAATTTGGACTATGGTATCCAAATAATGCTGATCTCACTCTTCATGCTTACACTGATGCCGATTGGGCTGGAAGTGTTGATGATCGGAAAAGAACTAGTGGTGGTGCATTCTATATAGGACCCTGGTTAGTATCTTGGTTCAACAAGAAGCAAAACTCTATTGCCTTATCTACAGCAGAAGCTGAATATGTGGCTGCCGCATCTTGTTTCACTCAACTCCTTTGGATGATGCAAACCTTACAAGATATTCAAATCAAATGTACACCTCCTGTCCCCATTAAGTGTGATAATACAAGTGCCATCGGTATCTCAAAGAATCCTGTTATGCATTCGAAGACCAAGCACATTCCCATCAAGTATCACTTCTTATGTGAACAAGTGCCTGAACAAAAGGTGAAGTTGGAGTATGTTCCTTCCAAGGAACAAGTTGCTAATATCTTTACCAAACCTCTGCCCAGGGAAGCGTTCGAATATCTAAGATAGAAACTGGGAGTAGTCTCTGCCAGTCAAAAGAACAAATCTGCTTAAATTCAGAAGTTTAAATTAAATACGCGGTTTTGATCAAACACAGTCGCGTATATACGCGAGTATATTAACATAAATACGTGTATGGATATTTGCTGACAATTTTTGGTTGAGGGTCAGCATTTTTCAGTACTGATTGGTTATTCTGGTTATATTTGTTTCTAACAGTACATCTGATATGAAGAAGTCAGGTACAGGAAGGACAAGTTCAGGGGGAGATGAAGGAATGTGGAAATTTCTATGCTTCACTTTCCATACGCGGGTTCGGAAACAAAAGTCGCGTATACACGCGAGTTACAGCAGACACAGTCGCGTATGCATTGATGATAAGAGAATTTATATGATAGTTGAAGATCTGGAACAGAGATCATGGATGAGCCTGGATTGTTACTTGATGAAGAGTATCTATTGGATATGGACAGATCATGCAGAGTTTTTTGCTGATGGCATGCTGTTGAAGGTGTTCAGGTTGCACAAGCAAAGGGGGAGCCTTGGTCACATTGAAAGGATGCCTGGATGCACAGATTCAGGGGGAGCATTAGCTTTGCTGAGTATAATGCATTGTTGGCATTATGATGGTTCTGATATATGATCTCTCTTAAGGTATTTCTGGTGTTGGTTATGAAAAGTCACATTTGTAATTTGATGAAAAGGTCTTGTTAAGACCCATGATGTAAGATTGTAATATTCAGTCTTGTAAGGACTTGTCGAATTTGTAAAACCACTTGGTTGGGTAGCTGAGTCAAATTTTGTAAACCCACTTGGTTGGGTAGTTGAGTCTCATATGTAAATCCACCTGGATGGATCTTTGATGTAAGTATGAGTCATTGGTGATAGGAAGTTCATAGAATCATGTACTTCATTAAAAAATATGTTTGAAGATTCAGCGGAGAAAAAGTTGGTTTTGATCCGCCCTTTTCCCTTGATGTCAAAGGGGGAGAGTGACATGGTGTTTGAATGAAGAGAAAGAATGGTGTAAAAAATGGGGAGAGTGACATGGTTTCATTGTATCCTTAATGTACCTATCTGTTGTGGTAACCAAACACCATCGTGGTTGCCATCAAGTCCAAAAGGGGAGATTGTTGGCAATATGATGCAGAGTGTTGTCCTTGATGGCAACCCATTGATAGAGTGTTGTCCTTGAATGACAACCCACTTGATAAAGATGATGGAAACCTACTTGATGAACTTGTTAAATGATGTAAATACGATGTATCTACGGAAAGTACAGAAGGTAAAGAAAGGAATTCAATAATATGTACTGAATCTATGATGAAAAATTCTTTCAAGGCATACACGGATTTGTCTAGTAGAAGTCGCGTATGCACGCGGTAAAGTCACGTCTTGATCGCGTATGGGAAAAAAGTGCTCAAAAGTACGAAACCGGGGGTAACCACCATGGTATTGACCCATTGTATTGAGTAATGATTCGTGTCTAAATGACCCCGTCTAGGAATACCATCGGAAGTAATGTGGTTTTGGCTCATGGTATTGAAAAAGGGTAAACCTATATAAAGAGAAGAAATTTATTGTGCAAATCATGAGTGTGGGAGCAAGATGTCTGAGCTTGAATGAATACTTATTTCTGAAGTATATTTGAATGAAAGGGTTACAATTGAATGATAGATCTGAAGGTATGATGCACCAATGATGAAGGGAATCTAGATCTGAAATGTATTTGCTACATTTGTTTATGGAATGATTAGATCTAAGAGGAGGCAAACATCTGTCTGACGTAAAGGGTAAAATCTGTGTGAAGTGTCTGTTCTGAAGAATTGCATTGACCTAAATATATGAAGAATCATACGCTAGTCTACCGCAGAAGAAGCGCGTATATACGCGGCTTCGCTGAAGAGAAAGCACGTATGCGCAGTGAAATTGGCTCTGTAATATGTACAGAAGTATACGCGGGTTTTTATGGTAGAAGGCGCGTATATACGCGGTATCAGTGAAAGGAAAGCGCGTATGAAAACTAGGGTTTGCTGAAGCATGGGGTATGAAATGTCTGATCTGTTCTGCTGTATTGCTGCTATCTGTATTCTACAGTTCTGAGTTGTCTGTATCAGTTTGGTTGTATGATTGAGCTTAAATGTGTGGAGTGGGTCCAGTCTGAAAATATGATGAAACGAGGCCTGCAAGATGTGCTCTATTGAAGTTGGTTGGATCCAGTGTGAAAATTGATGAAACGTGGTCCATAGAGGTGCTGAGGGTTGTAGCCTTCAGTCAGGGGGTCGTAGCTCCCTTCCGGGGAGAGGGCGAGTAGCGGGTCGGGGGTTGGAGCTCCCTTCCAGGAGAGGCTGGTAAACAAGCGCAGGTGGGTGCCTGTGTGCTGGTAGGAGTCTGCGCCAGCACATATGTTGTAAGATGTTTTCTCTATAATAAAACATTGAAGGCTGAGCAACTGCAGCGGTGGTTTTCTCCCGACTTGGGTTTCAACCTAAAATCCTGGTGTTCATTTGTGATGCTTATGTGTGATGGTTTATTCTGTTCTTACTGCACATGTTTACTGTTTATTGAACATCTATTGAATGAATGATGGAATGATATAAATGAAGAATTAATGGCATAATTAGTTCTCTGTGTATACGTGAGTTGTATGAAGGATATCCGCGTGTATACGCTAGTTTGTTTCAGCAAAGTAGCGTATGGATTTTGAAGAGTGAAAAAGTAAAAAGTTTGATAAAGTCCTAAATACTGATTCACCCCCCCCTCTCAGTATTTTTCCCAATAGATACTCCTACCTTTATAGTATTAATACCCTTTTATTGTAAATAACCCTCTAAACCCACTATTTTAAAGTTTAACCAATGTGTAATATCCCATGTGCGTAATATAAAAACCCATCCATATCCCATTTGTTTTAACATAACTATATTTAAATACCCCACCCCCTATAGTTTTCAAAAACTGTCAAAAGGTTGAAAACTATATAATAAAATAAATCCTGCACCCATATGTATGATTTAAACATTGTTAAAGGTTTAAATTAATGCATAAACCTACCCTGATGCATTATCATTTTAAACCCAAAGTTTAAAAATTTAATTAAATGTTTGGTTATTAAGGTTTAAAAGATCTGCCACACATATCATACCTCGGCCCCACTCCTTCCCAATGCAACTCCACCAGTCAATCACGATCGTTCGCATTTGAAACCATGATCTAACGGTGGAAGCACGATATCACATAGAAAACTTGCGCGGTCACCCCCACGAAAAATCTATGTGAAATGGGTGGTTTTGTAATTCTATCTCTCCTCCACGTGCCTATTTCTTATTATATTGCGTGGGTTAGCCTCGAAACCACTTACCACCATAATGCCCCACGATAACCATTGGCTGTTTTCAATCCTTTGAAGCCTGAAACCATTGTTCCTGCCCGATGTGACTATAATTGAATGTCATTTCCCATTAGCCCTAATATGCATAAAAAACATTGGAAATGCATTCATTTCCTACCTTTTTCATGCATAAACCTAGTGCAAGCCTCCCTGACTGTAGAAAAAACCATTTTTAGCCATTTTCATGACAAAAGATTGCAAATTTTAGCCTATACCCATTGAAGACCACCTAGGAGTTTTGCATTGCTCCAGAAGTTCTACAAAAGCTGTTGTTTTATTCAAAAAACCTCAAAAACTATTCTGAAGCCCAATACCTACATACAACAAATATTTTTCTAAAATTCAAGCCTACAATCAATTTTGAAAGGCCTTTAAAAGAAAAAATATACATTCAAAGCTTAAAACTAATTAAAAAGTCATCAAAATAGTCCAAAAATAGTCCAAACCCTGTCAATTTTTTTCCAAAAACCCTATTTTACTGCTGCACACAATTTTTGAGGAAATTTGTGAGTTTTTACAGTTTGATGAACTATTTTAAGCCCTGAATTAAGCTAGAAAACCTCTGAAGGTATCCTAAGCCTCAATCTGACCCATTTTCAAAAGATTTACAACCCAATTTCACAGCAAAAGACTCAAGAAACCTTTGTTTCTTGTTTTAAGCCAGTTCAAAAGCCTGTAAATCTTTTTAACATACCTAATTGGAAAGAAATCCCAAAAGAGAGACCATACTTTGTCTCTTTTATCCCATAAGCCTCTACTAAAAGTAAAAATACCTCTGCAAACTGTCTAAACTTGCAGAAGTAGCCCAAAATGCCTAAAAAGCAGAGCTCTAGCAAACCTTAAGCTTCCAAAGTGCCTAAAGCAGCCCCTTCCATGACTTCTAAGACTGTTATTTTTGTCAATCCCTTACAACCCTCAGTCATAGACATTGAACATATTCCATTGGCTAATGTTGATTACAAGATAGCAGATCCGATTGTTGAATTTAACCTACTAGATATTCATAATTGGTGTTATGAGAAATCCTTAGATAGTGAAGCATATGTCCATATCTGGGAATCCCATTTGCCTAAGTATGTTGTCCCATTAACCCACCCATGACAGGAAGTCATTAGGTTATGTCAACAACATTATGTACATGAGAAAAGAGCCATTGTAAATGCCAATAAAAAATTGCTTTTCTCTATTACTTCTGAATCAACTAACCAGATGCTACAACTTCAGCTTGCCCCCCAAGAAGTACCTTTATCCATAGAGGCCCTCACCAAGCTGTATATTGGCCTAGATTTTCCCAAGAGATTCATGATTTTCCAAACATTCATGCCTTCACATGTAGAAATTCCTAAACTAAATCCCCCATATTCTACTGCCAAATTCCCATAAGGTTCAAGACATGTGATTTCCATGCTTTCCTTCATCCTTGGATATTTTAGTGATGAACACACAGATGATTCCATCTTGGGGTTCTTATCCACTTTCTCCCCAGGGAAACTCCCATTAGTAATCTTTGACTATGTTGGTTTCATTGCAAATATTATTCATTATCAATTGAATAATTTTCCAATTGAAGTAGTGTTTAGATATACTTCCTTCCTTTTCCATATGTTTTTATGCTTTTAATAAGATAATTTTCCAGTTACTCTCCAAAAGCTTGACATAGAGGGAAATCCTCTATTTGTCATTTTTTGGACATCTTTACTCAGGAAAGAATGTACAGATTTCACTTATTCATAATTTTCAGAGTCATTCCTACATCTAGTGATCACATTCTTAACAAAAACAGAGTAGCCAAGGATAAATAAAGAAATGAAAAAAATATTGCAGTTATCAGAGCAGAATTAGGTTGGTGACTGGTATTTATATGAAAATCATAATGAGATTAGAGTCTTTAGGTCAAACTTGTTACCTTACAAGTTACCCAAACATGTTTCAATGGGGATCTTTGCGTTGGAGTATATCAAGTAGATCCTAAACTCTAATTCCATAAATTTCATGGTAGCAAAGAAGAAAAATCAATTCAAACTAAAGAATCAGATAGGGTCATTCATCTGCAATCACAGAGATGCAGAGAAAGAAGCATCAAATCAGCTGTTCGAATACAAATTGGAACAAATTTTTCCTTCGAATTATGATCCACAAAGGATCCTGAGTAACCTAAGGGTTAAATTCAAGTTAATACCCTTCATCCATGAAGCAAAACTAGAGACAGAAAAATTTATAAATCAAATTGAGTGGACTGAGAATACTTTAATAGATGCAGTTCACAAAAGTGATACTAGTCACACTTTGGAGACTACAAAAAAGCCAGAAAATTCCACTAAGAGAGTAAGGGAAGAAGGTGCCTATATTGTAGAAACTACAATTGAAACTAAGTTCAAGTGAATATATAAAAAAAGGTCCAAGTTAGATTCAGCAGGTAAAGGAAAGATAACAGTATATGTGGAAGAAACAGAGCTCATAAATACTAACACTAATTTGCCAGAAACAGATGTTGCTACTGTGATCATCAATGGGCCAACTACTAAGAATTGGAATGAACAACAGGTTAACAATGAAGACACATAGTTGATGGAAAGACAACAAAGCATGGAAGCCTCTTCCTCATAGGCAGATAAGGAAAAATATTTGGATATCAAAGAAAAATATAAACAAATCAAGCTGAATAATGAGGAGATAAAAAATAATATTTATTCCAAATATCTCGAGCAGACAACAAGTGTGAAAACCAGGCTCCTATATGCATTTGATTATTCAAATCAAAAGCTAATTATGTCAGTGATACAACCCACAGTTAAATCTCCTAAGATAGTGGCAGATTATAGGAAAGTTGATTTGGAAGTCCAGACAGATAAGATCCATGCTCTTTATCAATTTGAGTTCCATAGAAAAACTTTAGAAATGCTATACTCTATTGTCACAAATAAAGCCATGAGTGCTCAGAAGCTCCAGAACACCATTTCCAACATGCAAGATCAGATGAAGATGGATAAAGCCTCATTGTATGCCAAGGATCTCAGGATAAAAGCCTTAGAAGAAATAGTTTTGCAGGTTGGCTATGACCCTGCTAATATCAAAGTAGCAGAGTTATTGGTGAAAAAGAAAAATAAAGACATAGCAGCTTTGAGGAAATAGTTAAAACTTCCTCAAAGTAAACACCCTCAAACAAAAGAAATAATAGAAGGGAAAAGATAAAAAGATGACATGATGAACTTGATTTTTTAGTTGACAACCCAAATCAAGGAAATGGAAATACAAATGGACAAGCTTGTCCAAGAGAAAGAAGCACCAAAAATACCAGAGATTCCTACAGTGATTCCTGTAATTACTACAGTAGTACCCTCAACTTTAGCTGAAAAGTTAGCACCCACAGAACCACTGGCTACTACAGTGCCAGTAACTTCTTCCACAACCTTAGCTACTGAATAATCTACAATAGTAGTTCAACATACAGATGAAGCCAGGCAACTGGTAAAGGCCATGGAGGAAATGTCTCTTAAGACAAATGAAATCACCAGATTGAAATAAGTGGTAGAAAATCTTGAGAAATCAAATAGATTGGATCATATCAATGCAAAAACACATGAGAAAAATGCCGCCAGACTGAATGAAGAATTAAAGAAGTTGCAAAAAGAATTGACATTGAAGGAACAAATATCATACATCAAAACCTATCTTTGGAACAATGTAATTGATGCCATCCATGATGTATGGCCTTCAATTTAGGTAATATTTGAACAAAGAGAGTTATTACTAAAAGCCCAAGCAGGAATTCAAAAAACTCAAAGTTAACTGGCTGAAAAACCTAAGCAAGCCTTAAAGCTAATCAAATTCCTAAACAACAAAAACAGACATGAATTAGAAGAGCTCGAGATCAATTACAGGACTGAAACTATCCTAGAAATTAGGAAAGTGACTACAAAGAAGAATCTAATAAGGCAATTGGAAGAAAATTGTGAGAATATGAATACTGCCATAACCAAGTTTATGATAAAGTTTACAAATTTGAGGCAAAAAGGACTGTCTAACATTATGGCGATTAATGATAAACTAATTCCTCGGAATGAATATGATAAAAAAAATTAGAGAATTTGCAAAGGAACAGGTAAATAAACCACCAGTACAAGGCATTCCAACAGGGAAAGTATTACTCAGAAAGTTTTGAATATTTATTCTATTTACAGCATGAGATAAGGCACTTGATTGTCATCAAGCCAAATTTTTCTAGATACACTCAAGACGATGAAAACTCCAGGAAATTAAAAAAAAAAACAAATTCCTAAAAATGAAGATTGTCAGTCACTCACAAATTTACTATGAAGGATAAAGGCAGACAGATGAAAGGAGGATAAAACTATTTTCTGATTTATATTCAAAATAGATTTTATAGCAGTAAGCAGTTTTGACTATGGTTAATGAGTATCGGAGTTTAGAGAGTATCAGTGAATAAAGAGAATCAGAGAAAGAGTATCATACAAGGTAGATCAGATTCCGAAAAACAAATTTAAATATCTAAAAGCCAGCAAGGAGGACACCAAGGTAGCCAGCTGCATCATATCCTCAAAATAGTTTCTATTTCTTTTGGATAAATATGACAGCTTGTTGATTTGTTAAGCAACTGTCTCTATTATCGTTGCAAAGATATTTTATTTCCCTTACATAATTCCTAGAAGCATTCTAGGATATTTTGTAAAGAAATATGTATAAATACTTCATCTTTAGAAGTATTTTGTGTGGAATAAAACTGTTAGAGATTTTTATAGTCATTTTTGTTGGACTTAAATATTTTGTGTGTCAAATTTCGAGTAGCAGGCTGGATCAAACCAATTGGAATCATACTCCAGGATTCATATGATGAGCTATTTGGAGTGAAGTATTTCCTTACTTTTGATCGTTATATTTCTTTGTTACATGCATCCATCTATGTTTATTCTAAATCTGGATGAATAACTAGGAGTATTACTACATGAGTTGTTAAGAGCACCATGTTTTTAACTAGCTATCTTTTCTATATTTTCCTCTGATTTCCATGTAGGGAACCCTTAATTTCTCCCCCTCTCGTTTGACCTCTTCCTACTACTTCCTTTTCCAGATCAAATGATTTTTAATTTCCCTTTATCTCTATCATACCATATCACAAAAACAACTTTCCAAGATCTTCAAGGGTTATCTATCTTGCTCTGAAAACATTTGACCTTTTGGCCTTGATCCTAGTTTTGTTTTCTTTATTTTGACTGCATAGCCCAATGGACAAATAGATTTCCAACTATCCATCTTTTCAAAGTGATTTTTCCCACAAAATCTACCAAAACCAATCCAAAGTTGTACATTCATAACTAGCCTAATATTGACAAATCAAAACAAAGTTAAAATTTAAAGAGAGAGCCATTTTTGAACACTAGAAAGGCTAGATACTAGAGTTTGAAGTTAGTTTGTGGTTACCTCTAATATTCTTTGACTAAAAACCAAAAATATCACAACTTTAGAATTACTAGAGTGATAACATAATGGCGACCATACTGGGGAAAACTAACCAATACTCAGTCATAAAACTAGTCTTAAAGAAAATCATTTTATTCAAATTTTTACTTTAAGATTGCTTTTATAAGTTGTGGGTATCAAAAAGAGTAATTCTGGCTTATAGGAAAATTTACTATACTATGTCTAACCCGGATCCTAAACCTGCTGTTATAGTAGACAACCTAGACCAAATTGGTAAAAAGAAAAAACATAAAGAAAATTTAGAAGCTGAAGTGTCATTAATAAGAGTCAACTCATTACCACAAGAATTAGTAAATTTGCAAGATATAGTTTTTGATCTAAAATTTGAGCATTCTTTATTTAGAAGTCAATCTGAAAGTGATCTTTATACAATTGTTTTAGACCCTGTTTTTATTTCATTCTTGGAAACAAAAAAGAAAAATATCCCAGTAGAATCTAAAATATCAGACTAAAATTGAAGAACTTAATACTACTATTCTCAAAGATATTGAAGAAGCTATTGAATTAGCTCAATTGTTAGCATATACCACTAAGCCTTCAGTTTCACAGTTATATACCACCATAATACCAGTTGTAGATTCAGCTCTATATGCTGCTACATCATATATAGACCCCAATACCAACACATCTACATATATATTTATCCCTAGACTACATTTGCAGCCTAGAGTACTATTTCCACCACCCACTTCATCCAATATATCCACTAGATCACCTTTTTATTTTTGAAGCACATCATTCTCATTCCCTAGTAGTTCCACATATATTCCAGTTTCATTTCCCATCACCTCAAATACAGCTTTTAGTTCATCAGCTATCACTTCCAGTTCAACCCCAAGCACTTCTACTTTACCTCCTAGCCAAGCTAGCTGCTAGGTATGATCCCCTTCTCTTACCAGTACAGCTTCATGACATGCCTTAAGACTATCAGAGTAAGGTACCATAGTTTGATGCCACTACCCATTATACAACTCAGCAACACATAACTTAAATGAAATATTTCTTTGAACTCCATAAGATTGATGATTCAGATGTTCAAATGATATTATTTGCACAAACATTGATAGGAGAAGTTAAGAAGTGGTTTAAAGGTCTTGTTGATGGTAGTGTAACTGATTTAGCTATGTTTCATAGACTGTTTTTAAATAAATGGGAAAAGAAAAATAATCCGCTCCAGATATTTTCTGAATTTGATGCCATGAGAATAGCTTCAAATGAGTTAGTCCAAGACTACTGCACTAGATATAATAGTGTTTACAATTCCATCCCTGAAAATATTAAACCCACACCTCATTCTGTCCTACTCAAATTCCCTGATGGATTTGACATAGACATGTCTTATCAGTTGAGGTAAAGAAATGTAGAAACCTTAGAAAGAATGCAAACAGATGTTGTTAGTGTAGAAGTAAACATTTTAGCTAGAAAAGCTAGACTAAGAAATGAGAGAAGAGTGACCATTAAAGAAGAAACTTTCAATTCAGAAAAAAAATAGACATGTTAGATAAAACTTTAGAGAGGATGATGGATAGACTAGACAACATAGAGCGAAGACCTCAATGGGATAATCAACAACAAATCAGAAATCCCAATTTTAGGAAAAACAAAAATTTAGGAAAAACAAAAGAAACAGCCCCAGACTAGACACTAAGGCCCCCTTTCCAAGAGGACTATGCTGAAAGTTCTCAGAATAATGATGATGATGAGGATGCAATAAATCTAATGGGAATAGATGATAATAATAATATTTTTCTCACTTAGGAAGATCAGGAATTATTTGAACTCCAACAACTCAAATTAGATTCAAGTGAATCCTTTGATTATAAACAAGGTTATGATTATGCAATAAATGAAATACACAGTCAATATAACCTTAGAAATAAGAAAAAAAATGAGTATTCTACCAAGAAAACTTCCCAAGCACGGAATAAGAAAACAGTAGAAGCTCCCAAAACAAAAGTTCTGCAAATTCTCCCAAGAGAAAATAAGCAAAACTCTAGTTCTTCCCAAAACATTTCCAGTCCTAAAAATACATCAAGCCCTAATATTGTTGATATTACTGATGAAGTTGCTCATGATACAAAAGATTTGCAGAAATTTGCTGCTGCAAAAGCTTCTAATTCTATTAAAACAACAAATTTAGATCCTAAAATACCCTTTGTTGATCCTAAATCAGTAGATCCAAAAACTGCTACTTCAGAAACACCTGCTGATAATTCTAAGTCTAAAAGAACATCTACTCCTTCAGAAACAATCCCTGAAAAGAAAATTAGGGGCAGTAAAACACAAGAAACTCAAACAGAGAATGTCAAGCCAATTGAAAATGAAAACAGAACTGTAGATAAACAAGATAAGCCATCACAAACTATAGTCACCAAAGAAGAATTGATTCAAATAAGTAAATCACACCCTACATTCAACATAGAATCTGAAATTGTAAAGCTAAAAATACCAATTCCTTTAACAGAATTGGTAAAACATGACTTGTATAAATCAACCATAACTGAAGCATTAAACATAAATGATGGAGAAGACTCCATAAATCTGAATGATGATCAGCCAGAGTTTATTTTTGGCCCAAATGTGAATGGAAAACATGCATATGGAGAAATTCCTCCACTTTATATCAGTCTTACCATTCATGATCAAATTTTATGCAATGCAATGCTAGATTCAGGAGCTTCCCATAATCTAATGCCCAAAGCCATAATGGAAACTCTGAATTTAGAAATCACAAGGCCATACAAAGATTTGTTTTCATTTGATTCAAGTAAAGTTAAATGCATGGGTTTAATCAAAGATTTGTGTGTAACAATAGTTCAATATCCTGGTACGAGTATATTAATGGACATTGTAGTAGCTGATATCCCACCTAAATGTGGAATGTTACTATCTCGCTCATGGGGAGCAAAGTTACAGGGATCTCTACAATTGGACATGTCTTATGCTACTATATCAGTTTTTGGTCAGCCTAAGAGGTTATATAGGGAAACATTGATGAAGTACATTGTCAGTAATGCAGAAATATCTATAAATAACCCAATTTACTCTACATCAACTGACCTTGATTCTTTTATCTTATGTTACTATGAAACTAATGAAATCCAAACTGAACTAATAGAGAAAAAGAAAACACGAAACAATGATAATATCTTTCATGAATCTTTATGGCATTTAGACTTTGATGGTTCAGTAAATAAGTTAGGAGCAGGAGCAGGAGTTTGGATAACCAGCATGGAGACTAATCACTCAGAAGGCCATGCTTTCAGGCTCAATTTCAAATGTACCAATAATATGGCTGAGTATGAAGCCCTCATTCTAGGACTCCAAATTATTAGGAACTCAGGAGGCAAAAGAATATTAATCATTGGAGATTTAGAGTTGATCATAAAACAAATAAATGGAGTATATTCTGTTTACAATCCTAGATTAAGCAGATATAGAGACACTGTGATAGATTTAATTGATGATTTATTGGAATGTAAATTTGCTGCTATACCTAGAAAACAAAATATACAGGCTCACTGTTTAACAAACTTTGCTAGTACATGAAATTTACCATTCCAACCTAATCACAGGTATACTGCTGAAGTCAAGCATAGACCAATCATTCCAAAAAACCTCAAATATTGGCAATTTTTTTCTCAAGATGAATAGATTTATAAGTTTATGAACAATGAAGGTGAATTTCAAAACTATAAGATAGACACATATTGTACTTTAAATCAAGATTTAGATTGTGAAATAGATTTAAATAACATAGATGTAAATAAAGTAAAGTTTGATAAACCAACTAGATTTAGTCAATCAAGTTAAATCAAGATTTAGATTGTGAAATAGATTTAAATAACATAGATGTAGATAAAGAAAAGTTTGATAAACCAACTAGATTTAGTCAATCAGATATAGATAACTTAGAAAAAGTAGAGATTGAAGAAATTATTGATGATGAATCTGACATATTGAATCTTAAGGATAATTTCTTACCCAAAGGTTTAACTCCTTTAGAAGATCTTTTTGACTCAAATGACATAGCTAGAAAACCTAAAATGGAGCCAATTAGATCTAATATAGAAGAATGCAATATTGGTACAGAGTTAAAACCCAAAATAATCAAACTTTCCAAAACTTACCTCAACAAGAAAATGAAAAATATATTGCTCTTTTAAAGCAATATCAAGATGTTTTTGCTTGGAGTTATGAAGATCTCAAATCCTATGATACCAACATCATTCAACATAAAATTCCAATAAAAGAAGATCAAAAGCTCTTTAAACAAAATTTGAGAATAATTAACCCTGTTTTATTGCACTTGATAGAAAAAGAAGTGAAAAGAATGTATGATGCACAGATAATTGCACCAATCAAATATTCTGATTAGGTTTCCAACCTAGTTCCAACAAGAAAGAAAACAAGAGAGATTAGATTATGTGTCGACTTTAGGAATCTAAACAAAGTGTCCTTAAAAGATAATTACCCTTTACCTAAAATGGATCACATATTACAAAGTGTACTTGGCTCTTCTAGGATTTCACTTTAAAATGGTTTTTCAGGATACAACCAGATTTTAGTACAAAAATAAGATCAAGCCAAAACAACATTTACTACTCCTTGGGGCACTTTTATGTATGTATAAATGCCTTTTGGTCTAATGAATGCAGTTGCAACCTTTCAAAGATCTATGAACATATCTTTTGCAAAGGAAATACACAAATTCTTAGTGATTTACTTAGATGACATTACTGTGTTTTCCAAAACTGAAAATGAACACTAGGATCATTTGAGACACGTTTTTATTAAATTCAGGAAATTTGGCATCCCCTTAAACCCTAAGAAAACTTTATTTGGATTAGAAGAAGGAAAGTTACTTGGACACATAATTTCTAAAGAAGGAACCAGAATAGATCCTGCTAGGATAGAAGCAATTCTTAACATCAGTACACCAAGAAACATCAAAGAATTACAAGCCTTTCTACGTCAGATTACTTTTTTAAGAAGATTCATATCCAATTTAGCTGAGATAATTAGAGAACTAATCAACATGATTAAAAAAGATTCAGTTCTTAATGTACTATTGAGGCCAAATAGTCTTTTGACTCCATCAAACAAGCCTTTACCAAAATCCAATCTTAATAAGTCCTGACTTTAAGAAGGATTTCATAATTTTTTCATTTGCTTCAGAACACACCATTGCTACATTTTTACTACAGAAAAATGACCATGGATTTGAGCAACCCATAGCTTTCTTTATCAAGACCCTTATAAATACTCCTTTGAAGTACAACATCATGGAAAAACAAGCCTTAGCTTTGGTAAAGGCCATTAAAAACTTCAGATTTTATATTCTCTATTCGCACATTATTGCCTATGTCCCAAATTCTGTAGTAAAATACATTCTTACTCAGGATGGTCCCGATGGAAGAAGAGGTAAGTGGATTGCCACTATATTAGAATATGACATAGAGATTAAACCCAAAAATCTCATTAAAGGTCAAGGATTAGCTAGACTTATGGCTGAATCTAATTGCAATGCCCTAGACATAAATTTTATTGCCCAAATAGATGATCAAGAAGAGATGGCGACTCCAACGATTAGTGAAGCCTTTTCAGATTCACCTTGGTATACAAATATTATATTTGTACTACTAAACTTACAAGCTCCTCCTGGATTGTCAAGAACCAAAGCCAAATTTTTAAAACTAAAGGCAGTGAGATTTTGTATTTTAGACAGTGTACTTTTTTGGAGAGATCATAGTGGGATTTTATTAAATTATTTATTAAAGGAAGAAACTGACAAAATACTTGAATAATTTCATGCAGGTGACTTTGGAGGACATCTATATTGGAAAACTACTGCAGAAAAGATCCTGAGAGCTAGTTTTTATCGGCCTACTTTGCTTGCTGATGTCGAAAAGTTTGTAACTTCCTGTCACAAGTGCCAAATTTTTTAGGGTAAGAAAAAATTGTTACCCCAACTTTAAAGCCTATTTCAACTGAAATGCCATTTCAACAATGGGGTTTAGACTTCATTTTTGAAATTCAGCCTCCATCTTCAGGCCAACATAAGTGGATTTTGACAGCCACTGACTATTTTACCAAGTGGATTGAAGCACTACCATCTAGACAAGCCACAAATATTGTCATTATCTCTTTCCTAGAAAACAAAATTCTTTCAAGATTTGGATGTCCCAAAAGTTTAATTACTGACAATGTAGCAGCATTCAAATCCAAGAAAATTATTGACTTTTGCCACAAATACCATATTACCTTGGGTCATTCTACTTCATATTACCCTCAGTGTAATGGTCTAATTGACTCCTCAAAAAAGAGCCTTGTAAACATCATCAAAAAATTACTTGAAGACAATAAAAAGACTTGGAATAAGAAGTTTGTCAATGCCTTATGGGAAGATAGACTTACTACTAAAAAATCCATTGGTACTTCCCCTTACCAACTTCTCTATGGAATGGATGTTGTTTTTCCATCCTCTCTAGGTGTACTAGTGATGAAAATTATCCAAGAGTTACAAGTTGAAAAAAATGACATTCAAAGAAGGATAAATCAAACAATTCACTTGCAACAAATAATGGAAGAATTTTATATCAAATCTCAAGTCATTCAGGATAAGATCAAATTTTTTTTTGATAAAAAGAGTAAAGAGGATGATTTCTACATTAGAGATAAAGTGCTAAAGTGGGATTCCAGAAAAGAAGACAAAGGTAAACATTGAAAAATTGATTTTCTATGGAAAGGACCTTATGTTATTTATGGATATAGAGGTAATAATGATTTCTTTTTGAAAGGAATGGATGGAACAGATCTGCAAAAAGGACCAGTAAATGGTAGAATGCTGAAGCACCACTACTCTCCAGAGTTAACAAATAGTTTTTATTCACTTTGATCATTGTACATATACATAGCAGATTTTAGATTGGATTGGATATTATCCTAACAAAGTTGAAGCCCGGAGAGAAGGCCCTAAGCTTTGAGAGGTTAATATCATAAGTATGAATAATTGCATATATCAGAAGACATTTACAGGGTCATCATAGTCAAAATTCCACAGGCTACTGATCTTAAAGTTCTTGAAATTTAACCAGGAAATGCCATCCCCATGTAGAGCCATTGTTAGGGTCCTATAATAATATGGTTCATAATTTTTGAATTGGCTTTGATAGTCTTGTAAATATGTACATACCTCGCTTTCTGCAAGTTGTTTTCCCATATTTTGAAAAATGAAAAATAATAAAAAGCTAAAAAGAGGGTAAAAAGTCCTAAAAAAAATAAAAGGACTTAGAAAAATATATACCCCAAAAGAAAAGGATAAATAAGACGTGAAAGTGAGAAAATCCATATGCCACTACTTTTACTTTACTGCAAGAATAATGATTATGTGCAGAGTGTCAATAAATGCCATAATCCATGGTGAGTTAAAACAGTTTAATCTTAACTTTTCATGCTTTCAATTTCATGTTTTAGATAGAGAATAAAGATTTGTCAAACAGTTTAAACTTGACAAATCAGTAGATAGGTAGAGAATAATGAGGAGCTCAACAGTTTAATCTGAGCCCTCGGATGAAATAAGGTAGACTTAGATAATTTTATGCTTTGAAAGAAAATGTTTTAGGGTTGCAAGTCTAAATGCACCCATGAAAATGAAGTAAAAATGTTAGAAATAAAGATGGGTAGGTAGAAAGCAGTTGAGAAATCATGTAATAAAGCATCATTGGGAAAAATTACTAATTTCCCCTCCCCGAAAAACATTTAGTATTCTAAACTATCAGTCAAAAAGGCTCAGAGCATTTCTCTGACTTTTATTGGGACTGGGCCCAAGGCTTGATGACTGGTTACTTAAAAATATTGAATTCCCACACTAGGTCCACATTCATCAACATTTACCCTTCATTCATAAATCATAATCCCTTTTCCTAAGTAAAAACCCATTTTTACTTAGTAAAAGCTAAACCTTAAATAGCTAATCTCATTCCCTTTCAAAAATCATTCATAAACCTTCAAAATATATTTATCCTAAGTTAAAGTGTATCCTGAGTTAAAGTGTGAAATAATACAATAAAGAAAAGTAATGCTTTATTTTTTGGCACTTTACTTAGAGTTAACATGTATTTTGTTTCCTTTTCACTATCCCTTCATTCCATATTAACTACTAACTTTTATTTTATTAAATCCCTAGATACTCCTACCTTTATAGTATTAATACCCTTTTATTGTAAATAACCCTCTAAACCCACTATTTTAAAGTTTAACCAATGTGTAATATCCCATGTGCGCAATATAAAAACCCCTCCATATCCCATTCGTTTTAACATACCTATATTTAAATATCCCGCCCACTATAGTTTTAAAAACTGTCAAAAGGTTGAAAAAAATCTAATAAAATAAATCCTGCACCCATATGTATGATTTAAACATTGTTAAAGGTTTAAATTAATACATAAACATACCCCGATGCATTATCATTTTAAAACCAAAGTTTAATACTTTAATAAAACATTTGTTTATTAATGTTTAAAACATCTGCCACACATATAATACCCCGGCCCTGTTCCTTCCCAATGCAACTCCACCAATCAATCACGACCATTCACATTCGGAACCATGATCTGAGGGTGGAAGCACAATATCGCATAGAAAACTTGCACGATCACCCCCACGGTAAATCTGCGTGAAATGGGTGGTTTCATAATTCTATCTCTCCTCCACATCCCTATTTCTTATTGGATCACATGGGTTAGCCCAAAAACCACTTACCACCATAATGCCACGCAATAACCACTTGCTGTTTTTAATCCTTTAAATCATGAAACTTCTATTCCTACCCAATGTGACTACAATTGAATGTCATTTCCCATTAGCACTAATATGCATACGAAACATTGGAAATCCATTCATTTCCTACCTTTTCCACTCATAAACACAGTGCAAGCCTCCCCAAATGTAAAAACAACCTTTTTCCTCCATTTTCATGAGAAATGATTGCAAATTTTAGCCTGAACCCATTGAAGACCACCGAGGAGCTTTATATTGCTCCAGAAGTTCTACAAAAGTTCTTTTTTTATTCAAAAAATCTCATAAATTGTTCTAAAGCCCAATACTTTCATACAACAGGTATTTTTCTGAAATTCGACCCTGCAATCAATTTTAAAAGGCTTTTAAAAGAAAAAATATACATTCAGAGCTTAAAAAATAATTAAAAAGCCATCAAAATAGTCCAAAAACAGGCGAAAACCCTGTCAAATTTTTTCCAGAAACCCTGTTTTACTCTTGCACGCAATTTTTGAGGAAATCTGTGCATTTGTATAGTTTGAATAACAATTTTAAGCCCTGATTTAAGCTAGAAAACCTCTGAGGGTATAATAAGCCTCTGTGACCCATTTTCAAAATATTTACAATCCAATTTCACATCAAAAGACTCAAGAAACCCTTGTTTCTTGTTTTAAGCCAGTTCAAAATCCTGTACAAATATTTTTGACAGACCTAATTGGAAAGAAAGCCCAAAGAAGAGACCATACTTTTCCTCTTTTATCCCATAAGCCTCTGCGAAAATTAAAAGTACCTCTGCAAAATTTCTAAACTTGCAGAAGTAGCCCAAAATGCCTAAAAAGCAGAGCTCTAGCAAACCTAAAGCTTCCAAAGTGCCTAAACCAACCCCTGCCATGACTTCTAAGACTACTATTGTTGTTAATACTTTACAACCCCTAGTCATAGACATTGAACATATTCCATTAGTTGATGTTGATTACAAGATAGCAGATCCCATTGTTGAATTTAACCTCCTAGATATTCATAATTGGTGTTATGAGAAATCCTTAGATAATGAAGAAGAAGTCCATATCTGGGAATCCCATTGCCTAAGTATGTTTTCCCATTAACCCACCCATGCTAGGAATTCATTAGGTTATGTCAACAGCATTATGTACCTTATCAAAGAGCCATTTTAAATGCCAATAAATAAGTGTTTTTCACTATTACTTCTGAATCAATTAACCAGATGCTACAGCTTCAGCCTGACCCCCAAGAAGTACCTTTATCCATATAGGACTTCACCAAGCTGTATATTGGCCTAAATTTTCCCAATAGATTCATGATTTTCCAAACATTCATGCCTTCACATGTAGAAATTCCTAAACTAAATCCCCCATATTCTGCTACCAAATTCCCAGAAGGTTCAAGACATGTGATTTCCATGCTTTACTTCATCCTTGGATATTTTATGATGAACACACAGATGAGTCCATCTTGGGGTTCTTATCCACTTTCTCCCAAGGCAACCCCCATCAATAATCTTTGACTATGTTGGTTTCATTGCAGATAGTATTCATTATCAATTGACTAATTTCCCAATTGAAGGAGTGTTCAGATATACTTCCTTCCTTTTCCCTATGCTTTTATACTTTTAATCAGATAATTTTTCAGTTACCCTCCAAAATCTTGACATAGAGGGAAATCCTCTATCTGTCATTTTTTGGATATCTTTGCTCAGGAAAGAATGTACTGATTTCACTTATCCAGAATTTTCAGAGTTATTCCTACATCCAGTGATCAGAATGTTAACAAAAACAGATCAACCTAGGATAAATGAAGAAATGAAAAATATATTGCAGTTGTCAGAGAAAAATAAGGTTGGTGACTGGTATTTATATGAAAAACATACTGAGATCAGAGTCTTTGGGTCAAACTTGTTACCTTACAAGTTACCCAAACATGTTTTAATGGGGATCTTTGCCTTGGAGTATATCAGGGAGATCCTAAACTTTGATTCCATAAATTGCATGGAAGAAAAGAAGAAAACTCAATTCAAACTAAACAATCAGATAGGGCCATTCATCTGCAATCATAGAGATGCAGAGAAAGAAGCATCAAATTAGCTGTTGGAATACAAATTGGAAGAAATTTTTCCTTGGAATTATGATCCACAAGGGATCCTGAGTAAGATAAGGGTTAAATGCAAGTTAACACCATTCATCCATGAAGAAAAACCAAAGATAGAAAAATTTGTAAATTAGATTGAGTGGACTGAGAATACTTCAACATATTCAGTTAAGAAAAGTGATACTAGTTACACTTTGGAGACTGCAAAACAACCAGAAAAGTCCACTAAGAGAGTAAGGGAAGAAGGTACCTATATTGTAGAAACTACAACTGAAACTAAGTTCAAGCTAATATATAACTAAAGGCCCAATTTAGATTCTGCAAGTAAAGGAAAGATAACAGTTGATGTGGAAGAAATAGAGCTCATAAATAGCAACACTAATTTGCCAGAAACAGATGTTTCCACTATGATCATCAATGAGCCAAATACTAAGAATTAGAATGAATATCGGGTTAAAAATTAAGATATGGAAAGACATCAAAGAATGGAAGCCTCTTCCTCATAGGAAGCTGAGGAAAAAGTTTTGGATATCAAAGAAAAATATAAACAAATCAAGCTGAAGAATGAGGAGATAAAAAACAATATTTATTCCCAATATCTCAAGCAGACACCAAGTGTGCAAAACAAGCTCCTGTCTATATTTGATTATCCAAATCAAAAGCTAATTATGTTAATGTTACAGCCCACAATCAAATCTCCAGACAGTGGAAGATTATAGGAAAGTTGATTTGGAAGTCCAAACAAATAAGATCCATGCTCTTGATCAAATTGAGTTCCATATAAAGACTTCAGAAATGCTATACTCTACTATCACAAATAAAGCCATGAGTTCTCAGAAGCTCTAGAACATCATTTCCAACATGCAAGATCGGATGAAGATGGAAAAAGCCTCATTGTATGCCAAGGATCTCAGGATAAAGCCTTAGAAGAACTAGTTTTGCAGGTGGGTTATCACCCTGCTAATATCAAAGTATTAGAGTTATTGGTGAAAAAGAAAAATGTAGACATAGTAGCTTTGAGGAAACAGCTTAAACTTCCTCAAAGTGAACACCCTCAAACAAAAGAAATAATAGAAGGGAAAAAATAAAAAGATGACATGATGAACTTTATTTTTCAGTTGACAGCCCAAATCAAGCAAATGGAAATACAGATGGACAAGCTTGTCTAGGAGAAAGAAGCACCAAAAATACCACATATTCCTACAGTGATTCTTGTAATTACTACAACAGTACCCTCAACTTTAGCTGAAAATTTAGCACCCACAGAACCATTGGCTACTGCAGTGCCAGTAACTTCTTCCACAACCTCAACTACTGAATCATCTACAACAAAAATTCAACATAGATGATTCATACATTCCTAAACAAAAAAAACATACCAGAAATAGAAGAGCTCAAGATCAATGACAGGACTGAAACTATCCTATAAATTATGAAAGTTACTACAAAGAAGAATCTAATGAGGCAACTGGAAGAAAAGTGTGAGAATATGAATATTTCCATAACCAGGTTTATGATCAAGTTTACAAATTTGAGGAAAAAAGGACTGCCTAACATTATGGTCATTAATGATAAACTGATGCCTCAGAATGACTATGATAAAAGGATTAGATAATTTGCAAAGGAATAGGTAAATAAACCACCAGTACAAGGTATTCCAACAGGGCAAGTCTTAATCAAAAGTTTTGAAGATTTATTCTATTTACAGCATGAGATAAGGCACTTGTTTGTCATCAAGCTAACTTTCTCCAGATACACTAAAGTTGATGAAAACTTTAGGAAATTAAAGAGAATATAAATTCCTAAAAATGAGGATTGGTAGTCACTCACAAATTTGTTATGAAGGATAAAGACAGAAAGATGAAAGGAGGATAAAACTATTTTCTGATTTACAGTCAAAACAGATTTTACCGTAGAAAACATTTTTGACTATGGTTAAAGAGTATCCGAGTTTAGAGAGTATCAATGAATAAAGAGAATCAGAGAAAGAGTATTAGACAAGGCGGATCAGATTCCAAAAAGCAAATTTAAATATATAAAAGCCAGAAAGGAGGACACCAAGGTGGCTAGCTGCATCTTATCCTCAAAACAGTTTCTATTTCTTTTGGATAAATAAGACAACTTGTTGATTTGTTAAGCAACTGTCTCTATTATTGTTGGAAATATATTTTATTTCCCTTAGATAACTCCTAGAAGCATTCTAGGAGATTTTGTAAAGAACTATGTATAAATACTTCATCTTCAGAATTATTTTGTGTGGAATAAAATTGCTGGAGATTGTTATAGTCAATTGTTTTGGAATTAAGGCTTTTGTGTGTCAAAATTCGATTAGCAGGCTGGATCAAACCAATTGGCATCATACTTTAGGATTCATGTGATGAGCTATTTGGAGTGAAGTATTTCCTTGTCATTTTTTTATTTCTCTGTTACATGCATCCATCTATGTTTATTCTAAATCTGAATAAATAACTAGGAGTATTACTATAGGATTTGTTAAGAGCACCCTGTTTTTAACTAGTTATCATTTCTATATTTTCCTCTGATTTCCAGTGTAGGGAACCCTTAATTTCTCCCTCTCTCGTTTGACCTCTTCCTACTACTTCCTTTTCCGGATCAAAGGACTCTAAATTTCCCTTTATCCCGATCATACCATCTCACAAAAACAACTTTCCAAGATCTTTAAGGGTTATCTATCTTATGCTGAAAACATTTGACCATTTGGCTTTGATCCTAGTTCTGTTTGCTCGATTTTGACTCCTTAGCCCAATGTACAAATATATTTCCCACTATCCATCATTTTAAAGTGATTTTTCCCACCAAATCTACCAAAACCAAACCAAATATGTACATTCATCACTAGCCTAATATTTACAAATCAAAACAAAGTTAAAATTTAAAGAGAGAGCCCTCTTTGAACCCTAGGAAGGCTAGATCCTAGAGTTTGAATTTGGTTTGTGGTTACCTCTAGTATTCTTTTACTAAAAACCAAAAATATCACAACTTTAGAATTACTAGAGTGATAAAAGGTTGAAAATCATATCAGTAAATAAACATTGGGCTTATGAATTCAATCATTTCAATAATTCAGTGAGTTCACTTGACATGGAAACTAAGGTAGGTCTGATTTTTTAGTAGTAGGACACACACATATGAAACAGGAAAATACACAGTAAATTCATATATAAAGGAAGTTAGTGCATTGCAAGGATGAATTCTAAGTATTACAAATGAAAACCACTGCAAATGAGAAACATACAAGGTATAGATAAGATAGCAAAGCACTAAAAACTCATTCAAAATATTAGGTTGGTCAAGTAACAGATCTTTGTATTGTTGAAACAGTCAATTTACAATAAGCGAAAATTTTACCAAAAATCTCCAACCCCCGACAAATTTGACCCAATGGCCTTTAATAGACTTGTTACATCATGAGATGATTTGCCTCCTAGATAGATTCATCAAATTTTTTCCTAATGACACCTTGCATAACCATAAAACATCAACTTAATGACAAACAGACACCTATCCTACTTGACAGTCCTTTTCCTAATAGGACTCAAAATACTCATTATTGCCTTAATAACCTTATATACTAAAGAAATTTCATTCTTTGGCAAGTATTCTTTCACATGTTCGAATTGAGATGATTGGATTCATCACTTTATGACCACTTAACTAACCTCCTTAAAACTAGTAAACAAAACCTTGTTTTTTAGGCAAATGGTCTTCTTCTTCCACGAATACTTTGGCTATCAGTTTTTCTTCAATTCGTGGTCCTTGATTGTTGAATAATTTCTTATTATGGTCTTTAACCCTTCAATAATCTCTATATTTCCAAATATTCTCCCAAACTTGCTAAAAATACTGAAATACAGTACGCTATGAAAGTAAGGCAGTTTCGTAGCGCACTTTTGTAGCGCTGCAAAAATGCCATTCACCCTTAATTTTTTTTATTCCTTCTTTTGTAATGGTCTTAATCATACTTAGACACCTCTACCACACAAATTTCACCTTCTGACAGTGCTCAAAACTAGTTCAAAAGGGAAAAATAACAGCTACAGTAGTTTCATAGCGTTTTGTTGTTTTTCAAGCCTAGGGATGCTACGAAACTGCTGTAAACATTGAAATTTCCATATTTTTGTCTAGCTTAAAATATGTGTCATCCAACTATAAAAAAATTGTTTCCAACAGGCCATTACCCTTTAAAATCATAGATCAACTCAAACTAATAGTTTTGAAGTGTCAATCTCACCTTTCATATTTAAGACATCCTTGCAGACTTTTTTTTTTTTTTTTAAAAATAGGTCTTAGAACAGAGCTTATATCTCAGAATCCATGATGTAGTTTTCAAACCCGGAGGAGTTTTTTGTCAATAAGAATGTTCTAAATCAAAAACTCTCTTTTTTTTTTTTAAACAATCTCCAGCTATCCAGGACCTACATTTGAAAAACATGTGTAAAACAGGAAAACTCTATTTTTTGAAAATAGGGTTCCAATAAATCCTTGTATCTCCCAACTGATAGCACCTATGATAAAAGTGAGAGAGGTTATTTTTACTTGTCCTATTTTTAAAAATAACCTCTCTTATTATTTCCAAATTCATCTCTTTTCATTCACAATCATCTTTGTAAACTTACTGCTCAAACAGTCAAAAAACACAACCATTTCCTTCCTGCAGAAATTCAAACAACATGAACCGATTCATGCTTCAGAAAAGCTAGGGTCATCAATGAATAGCTTAAATTTCATGAGCTTCTATATTATCCATGGAGCCTCCTTTGTGTGCTTTCTTCTACATGACCATCTCCTTTTATAACCCATCTTCCCTCTTAAAAAGGTGACACTTGGAAAGCCAAATTAGACAGCAAACTGCTTGGTGTGATGAAGCAGCTCTCAAAAGTGAAATTGAGATGTTTAACATGAAAGAATGAATGTTGAGTGAAAAATAGTAGCTTAGGATAAGGTTAAATGACAACTCATGCTTTAATCATGACACACACATGCCAAAAACGTAATGATGACCTCATACATGACTCTATTTTTTCAGAAAATATAGGGTTTAGAACTGAGCTCTTAGCTTCCTATCCTGGATAGCTATTGAAAAAATGAAGGATTTTTTTGTAGGTAAGTATGTTTTGATGAAAAATATTTCTTGGTTTTGTGAAAACTATTTCCATCTGTCCTGAATCTGCATTTGAAAACATGTGTAAAATAGGAAAATTATGCATTTTGAAAATAGGGCTAAAAGACATGCCTGTATCTCCCAATCTATAGCACCCTTGAGAAAAGTGAAAGAGGTTATTGTAATTTGATATGTGCTAGAAAACAACCTCTCTCTCCTCCTTAAAATACTTCTTTGGTTGTCCGAAAACTTTCATTTAAGTTTACTTCTCAAAGTAAAAAAACAGAGAAATGCTTCATATTTGCTACAAAACTATTAGCCAGTTTTGTCGCATTTTCTGCCTGTTTTACATTGAATTCGCTACGAAAGTAGGGAGTTTTGGCTAAAATGACCTTCTAGGTACAAAAAACTTAGGAATTGAAATTTGTCAGAAAATTATGAGTGATATAACATGAGGGAATTTGAAAGTGAGTGGGTTTAGACCTTAGGGTAACCTAAAACAAGAAAAAAATAATATTTCCCTTGACCAAGCATAAACAATGAATCCTACAACCTAATTTTTGACACATGAACTTATTCAACCTTATCAAATGATGCTTAATTTTTTTGGGTGATAACAGTGGCTCCACTTGGGATGGTGTGCCCCCGTCGTACACCAAGAACCTGTAGTTCCAGTGTTATGCATCTTCTTGGAAATAAAAACTCAAATTTATGAAAACTTCACCAAGCTCTTATGGCCTTCACCTCGGGCTCAAGCTTGATGATTACTGCTGAAGAACCAAATTTTTACCTATTGAAAAGATGCTCAGTCAACTTTGAGCTTATTCACACACTCTTACCTACCCTAACAACTGCAATCTCCATTTTAAATTCAAGCAACATGAAACTTCAAATGAAGCTAATCATTGATTTGATATGACATGTGAACCTCTTGAATATAGTTGAACCAAAAGTAAGCATAATATTGAAATAACCAAGGAAACATAAAATTTATCTGATCCACATAATAAAAATATAACTGGAAATATGGATTGTAGAACTCTTCCATATATTCAGCTATAGGATCAAAGAATACGTGATCTTTTTGATGATTCTCAAGGCATTTTGCAGCTTTGGACAACTCATATATGCTTTTCTTAGCCACACAAGATTTCAGTTTTGTGCTATCAAACTGATTTTCAAAAACAGGGTATTCTTCCTCAATCTCAAAAGAGAAAGGTAACAACACCCTCTCTTTGTGTTCTGGCATTAAAAACTTTTGAGAAGACTGATCTTGATCATGAAGACTATAAGATTGAATTTGATCTTCTAAAATTTCAATGTCTTTTTCAATGTTCTTAGCAACTTCATCCACAAATTGAATCTTATATTCTAACTTGCACTCAAATGATTTCAGATTAGAAGACAAGTATAAGGAAAAATTTTCATCCACTTCCTCATTAGTGTAATAATTATTTGATGTAGGCTGATGCAACGAATGACATGAAAAATAAATTTCTTCCTTTACCTAAGGATTATAGAAATTATCTTCTAGTATTTCCTCATGTCGTTTGAAATTATTCTCATATTCTTTACGATCAAAAGACTGACAAGTTTGCTGCAAATTTCCATCAAACTCAGAGGATGTAACATGATTTTCATAAATAAAATCCTGTTGGGTTTCATTTTCATCCAAGAGAGAGGCTATCCTTTCTTCTTGGTGATGAAATGGATTGTCATGAAGGGCCTCTAAAATTTCATCATCCATAAACTAATCATCTTCATAACAATTCTCCAATTATTCAATAAAACTCACCATAAATAAGAAGGGATGACACTCTTCATACATCTCACAAAATGCAACATGGAAATCAACAATATAATATAATGAACCATTCGGGAAGCTTTCATACCATGACCATTCCTTTCCTTCTAAAGTGGCCATAAACATCTTCATGAGACAATCCTCAGGGAATTGAACCTTAAGTTTGCATACATGCATATGGAATCTAACCAAATGAATAGCAGCATTTTCTTTCTTTTCATCTTTAAATATGGGAAGATCAGTTAACCATTCAACCTATGGCATAAGATTTGGAAAACTAAGTATGTGAGACTGATTCATAGGGGCACACCTGGCATTTATTCTTGCAATGGAACTCATATTGAAGCTTCATCAAGATACTAATCTTCAAGAAGCGGAGTCACCTTCTAATTGATTATTTGATGTGTGGAGTCGCCAGAGCAAAAATATAGCCAATATGTGTCTAAGTATATGCTGCTCTAAGACCTTAGAACTGAAAATTTATTGTTCTTCCCATGGAAAATTTACAATTTCGCTCCCCAGCAGACGCACCAAGATGTTATCACAAAATTGATTCTGATAGGTTGCTAATCAGAGAATCTCATGTAACTATTTCAAACCAATCTTGTGACTGAGGCTTAGCCTACTCAGTCTGAGAGGGCTCTCTCAAAGGTTAAGGATATTGAATAAAATGTAGATGGCTAACTCTATTTAGGAACTAACTTGGTTATGATGAGTGTAGGTTAAAAATCATATCAATAAATAAACATTGGGCTTATGGAGTCAATCATTTTAGTAATTCAGTGAGTTCACTTGACATGGAAGCTAAGGCAGGTCTGAGTTTTTAGTAGTAGGACACACACATATGAAACTGGAAAATACACAGTCAATTCATATATAAAGGAAGTCAGAGCATTGCAAGAATGAATTCTGAGTATTATAAATTAAAACCACTAAAAATTAGATACATAAAAGATATATATAAGATAGGAAAGCACTAAAAACTCATTCAAAATCTTAGGTTGGTCAAGCAATAGATCTCTATATTGCTGAAACAATCAATTTACAATAAGTTGTAATTTTACCAAAAATCTCGAACCCCTGAAAAATTCGACCCAATGGCCTTTAATAGAATTGTTACATCATGATATGATCTACCTCCTAGCTATATTCATCGAATTTTTGCCTAATGACACCTTGCATAACCATAAAATATCAACTTAATGACAAAAAGACACCTATCCTACCTGACTGTCCTTTTCCTAATGGGACTCAAACTACTCATTATTGCCTAAACAACCTTATCTACTAAAGAAATTGAATTATTTGACAAGTATGATTTCACATGCTCAAATTGAGATGATGGGATTAATCACTTTATGACCACTTGATTGACCTCCACAAAACTAAGAAACAAAACCCTGTTTTTTAGGCAAATGGTCTTCTTCTTCCGCGAATACTTTGGCTGTCAGTTTTTCTTCAATTCGTGGTCCTTAAGTGCTGAATAATTTCTTCTCATGGTATTTAACCCTTCAATAATATCTAGATGTTGAAATATGCTCCCAAACTTTCTAAAAAGGCTGAAATATAGTACGCTATGAAAGTAAGTTAGTTTCGTAGCATACTTTTGTAGAGCTGCAAAAATTCTATTCACCGTCAATATTTTTGATTCCTTCCTTTAGCATGGTCTTCATCATCCTTAGACACCTCTCCCACACAAATTTACCTTCTGATAGCTCTCAAAACTCATTCAAAAAGGAAAAAGAACAGCTACAATAGTTTCGTAGCGTTTTGCTTTTTTTCAAGCCTAGGGATGCTACGAAATTGTTGTAAACATTAAAATTTCCATATTTTTTTGTAGCTTAAAATATGTGTGATCCAACTGTAAAAACCTTGTTTCCAACATGCCATTACCCTTTAAAATCATAAATCAACTCAAAATAAGAGTTTTCAAGTGTCAATCTCACCTTTCATATTTAAGACATCCTTATAGATTATTCCTATTTTGTCTGAAAACTAGGTCCTAGAATAGAGCTAATATCTCTGAATCCATGATGTAAAATGGAGGAGGTTTTTCTCAATACGAATGTTCTAAAGAAAAAACTCTCTTGGTTTTTTTTAAAACCATCTCCAGCTGTCCCGAACCTGCATTTGAAAAACATGTGTAAAACAGGAAAACTCAGTTTTATGAAAATAGGGTTGAAAGAAATCCTAATATCTCCCAACTGATAGCACCTGTGATAAAAGTGAGAGAGATTATATTTCCTTGTTATGTGATTGAAAATAACCTCTCTCATTATTTCCAAATCCATCTCTATTCATTCACAATCATCTCTTTAAACGTACTTCTCAAATATTCCAAAAACATAGCCATTTCCTTGTTGCATAAATTAAACAACTTGAACTGATGCATTCTTCAACAAAGCTAGGGTCCTCCAAAAATAGCTTAAGGTTCATGAGCTTCCAAATTATCCACAGAGCCTCCTTTTTTTTCTTTCTTGTACATGACCATATCCTTTTATAACCAATATGCCCTCTTAAAAAGGTGACACTTGCAAAGCCAAATTCGACAACAAGCTGCTTGGTGTGATGAAGCAGCTCTTAAAAGTGACATTGAGAGGTTTCACATGCAAGAATGAATGTTGAGTGACAAATAGAAGCTTCGGATAAGGTTAAATGACAACTCATGCTTTAATCATGACACACAGATGCCAAAAAGGTAATGATGACCTCATACATGACTATGTTTTTTTCTAAAAATATAGGGTTCAGAGATGAGCTCTTATCTCCCTATCATGGATATATAGTGAAAAATGGAAGGAGTTTTTTGTAGGTCAGTATGTCTTTAAGAAAAAAATAATCTTTTATTTTTGAAAACCATTTCCAGCTATCTCTAATCTACATTTGAAAAACATGTGTAAAATAGGAAAATTTTGCATTCTCAAAATAAGGCTAAAAGACATCCCGGTATCTCCCAATATGTAGAACCTTTGAGAAAAGTGAAAGAGGTTATTGTTATTTGTTATGTTATTGAAAATAACCTCTTTGAGTTTCTTAAAATACTATGTGTTTGTCCAAAAACCTCCCTTGAAGTTGACTTCTCAAAGTCAGAAAACAGAGAAATACTTCATATTTTCTACGAAACTATTAGTTAGTTTCGTAGCGTTTTCTGCCTATTTTACACTGAATTCACTACGAAAGTAGGGATTCTTGGCTAAAAAGACCTTTTCGGTACAAAAAACTTTGGAATTGAAATCTATAAGAAAATTATGAGTGATATAAGATGAGGGAATTTGAAAGTGAGTGGGTTTAGACCTTAGGGTAACCTAAAACAAGAAAATTTTAATATTTCCCTTGACCAAGCATAAAAAATGAATCCTACAACCTAATTTTTGACACATGAAATTATGCAGCCTTGTCAAATGATGTTTCATTTTTTTGGGTGATAAAAGTGGCTCCACTTGGGATGGTGTGCCATTGTGGTACACCAAAGAACCTGTAGTTCTAGTGCTATCCATCTTCTTGGAAATAAAAACTCTGAAATTTATGAAAACTTCACCAAGCTCTTATGGCCTTCACCTTGGGCTCAAGCTTGATGATTGTCGCTGAAGAACCAGATATGTACCTACTGAATAGATGCTCAGTCAACTTTGACCTTATTCACACAATCCTACCTACCCTGACAGCTGCAATCTCCATTTTTAATTCAAGCAACATGAAACTTCCAATGAAGCCAATCATTGACCTGATCAGACATTTAGACCTCTTGACTGAATTTGAACCAAAATTAAGCATGATACTGAAATAACCAAGGCAACATAAAATGTATCTAATCCTCATAATAAAAATATAACTGGAAACCTAGACTATAGAACACTTCCTTGTATTCAACTATAGGATCAAAGAAGACATGATCTGTTTGATGATTCTCAAGAAATTCTGCAGCTTTGGACAACTCATATATGCTTTGCTCAGCCACACAATATTTTAGTTGTGTGCTATCAAACTGTTTTTCAAACTGATTTTCAAAAACATGGTATTCTTCCTAAATCTCAAAAGAGAAACGTAGCAGCACCCTCTCTTTGTTTTCTGGCATTAAAAACTTTTGAAAAGACTGATCTTGATCATGAAGACTATATAATTGAGTTTGATTTTCTAAAACTTCAATGTCTTTTTCAATTTTCGTAGCAACTTCATCCACAAATTGAATCTTATCTTCTGACTTGCACTCAAATGATTTTAGGTTAGAAGACAAGGATAAGGAAAAATTTTCATCCACTTCCTCATTAGTGTGATCATTATTTGATGTAGGTTGATGCAAGGAATGACATGAAGAATAAACTTCTTCCTTTACCTGAGGATTATAGCAATTATCTTCTAGTATTTCCTCCTGTTGTTTGAAATTATTTTCATATTCCTGATGATCAAAAGACTGACAAGTTTGTTGAAAATTTCCATCAAACTCAGAGGATGTAACATGATTTTCATAAATAAACTCCTGCTGGATTTCATTTTCATCCAAGAGAGAGGCTATCCTTTCTTCTTGATGATGAAATTGATTGTCATGAAGGGCCTCTAAAATTTCATCATCCATAAACTCATCATCTTCATAATAATTCTCCAAATATTCAATAAAGCACCCACAATGTTTACAATAGTCTTTGACCAAAAATAAGGAGGGATGGAACTGTTCATACATCTCATAAAATGAAACATGGAAATAAAAAAGAGAATATAATGAACCATTTGGCAAGCTTTTGTACCATGACCATGCCTTTCCTTCTAAAGTGGCCATAAACATCTTCATGAGACAATCCTCAAGGAACTGAACCTTAAGTTTGCATACATGCATATGGAATCTTACCAAATGAAGAGAAAAATTGTCTTTCCTTTCATATTTAAATATGGGAAGATCAGTTAACCATTCAACCTTTGGCATAGGATTTGGAAAACCAGGGATGTGAGACCAATTCATAGGGGCATACCTCACATTTATTCTTGCAATGGAACTCATCTTAAAACTTCATCAAGCTACTGATATTAAAGAAATGGAGTCACCTTCCAATTGATTGTTTGATGTGTGGATTCGCCAGAGCAGAAATACAGCCAATATATGTCTAAGTATCTGCTGCTCTCAGACCTTAGAACTGAAAATTTGTTGTTCTTCTGAGGGAAAATTTACACATTCAATCCCCGACAAACGCACCAAAATGTTATCACAAAATTGATTCGGATAGGCTGCTAATAAGATAATCTCATGTAATTGTTTCAAACCAATATTGTGATTGAGGCTTAGCCTCCTCAGTCAAAGAGGGCTCTCTCAAAGGTTAAAGATATTGAATAAAGATGTAGATGGCTAACTCTATTTAGGAACTAACTTTCTTATGATGAGTGTAGGTTGAAAATCATATCAGTAAATAAACATTGGGCTTATGGAGTCAATCATTTTAGTAATTTAGTGAGCTCACTTAACAAGGAAGCTAAGGAAGGTCTGAGTTTTTAGTAGTAGGACACACACATATGAAACAGGAAAATACACAGTCAATTCATCTATAAAGGAAGTTAGAGCATTGCAAGGATGAATTCTGAGTATTATAAATGAAAACCACTGAAAATGAGATATATAAAAGGTATAGATAAGATAGGAAAGCACTAAAAACTCATTCAGAATCTTAGGTTGGTCACGTAACAGATCTCTATATTGTTGAAATAGTCTATTTACAATAAGCTGCAATTTTGCCAAAAATCTCGAACCCCTGACAAATTCGACCCATGGCCTTTAATAGACTCGTTACATGATCAGATGATCTACCTCCTGGCTATATTCTTCGAATTTTTTCTTGATGACACCTTGCATAACCATAAAACATCAACTTAATGACAAATAGACACCTATCCTACTTGACATTCCTTTTCCTAATAGGACTCAAACTACTCATTATTGACTTAAGAACCTTATCTACTAAAGAAATTGAATTCTTTGACAAGTATGCATTCACATGTTCTAATTGAGATGATGGGATTCATCTCTTTATGACCACTTAACTGACCTTCTCAAAACTAGGAAACAAAACCATGTTTTTTAGGAAAATCGTCTTCTTCTTCCACGAATAATTTGGATGTCAGTTTTTCTTCAATTCATGGTCCTTTAGTGCTAAATAATTCATTTTCATGGTCTTTACCCCTTCAATAATCTCCATATTTCCAAATATGGTCCCAAACTTGCTAATAAGGCTGAAATACAATACGTTATGAAAGTAAGGCAGTTTCATAGCATACTTTCATAGCGTTGAAAAAATGCCATTCGCCCTCATTATTTTTTATTCATTTCTTTGGTGTGGTCTTCATCATCCTTAGATACCTCTCCCACACAAATTTTACTTTCTGAAATCTCTCAAAACTGGTTAAGAAAGGAAAAATAACAGCTAGAGTAGTTTCGTAGAGTTTTGTTGTTTTTCAAGCCTAGGGAAGCTACGAAACTGCTCTAAGAGTTTTTAGGTGACAATCTCACCTTTCATATTTAAGATATCCTTGCAGATATTTCCGGTTCTTTCTAAAACATAGGTCTTATAATAGAGCTTATATCTCTAAATCCATGATGTATTTTTAAAAACTGGAGGAGGTTTTTGTCAATATGAACGTTTTGAAGTGTAACATTCCAATTTTTTTTGCAATAAATTGGAATATTAAAGTTTTTTCTAGGAGGAGAATAAATGGGAAGGGAGACCCGTGAATAATGAAAAGCATAATAAAATCCCTCATATTATGAGAAGGGATCATTTTTTAGTTTGATTTCACACCTCCATGGGTGAAAAGGGGTTTTTTTGCAAGTGGCTAGGCCAAGTTGACCAAATTCAAACTGTGCAGGCTATGAGGTGGAAAGCATATTGTGGTACAATGCAATAGAGAAGGAGGGAAGATTCCTTGAGAAGGAAAACCCTAATGAGTGGGGCCCATGGAGAGGGAGCACACAATTTGCATAAGAGGAGGGAAAGACAACCATTTTTCTCAGGAAAGGGATTATTGATTTTGTTGTTTTGAGAGACAAGGAACATACTCCTGCTATTAGCAGAGTTGCTGGGGGAATTCCTATTTAGGATTCCTTCCTCCTCATGAGAGGCCTCTTGAGGAATTGATATTCATTTTTATCCACATCTTGACTCAAGGCTAAAGCATCCTCTTCCATCACAGTGTTATTCTTACAACAAGAAGACATTGTGTTGCTAGGGTTACAGTGGAGGCTTCCACCACATCACTCCGAGACTTGATTTGTAGAGAAAGGAGTCTCCATTTAGTGTAGATATCATTAAGGGGTGTTATTGAGCTTATTTGCAGATTTTAGCAGCAGGCCAAGTTTTCTCCCATCTTCATTAGCGCAGTCCCTTCCATAGACTGCGTTATTTCAGAGTGAGTCTGTAGTGAGGGTTTGCACCATCACATTGGAGGGAGATATTTCCAGTGTTGGGATCAGCCTTGCACTTCAGAAATCCTTTGGAGGAGATTGATTCAGATTGTAGAGCAGATTATACCATCTACTTCTAATTTTATTATGAGTTGCTGTTGCTACCCAGCAACTCCGGCATTTTGGTATTTTCCAATTCTATTCATATAGTGTAGCCAATCCTTCTGGGGATTGTTGTATTATCATTGCATCATTTTTTTCAGGGGTTGAGAGCACACTCCCCCTCATTTCTTGAGCTCTATTGTAATGTCATTATATTTAACATATTATATGTTGCATTGTCTCCATAAGACTGCGTAGTTATAGCTAGGGAAGTTTATGCAGCAATGTATTTTATGCTTCCATGTACGTATTTCTTGAGGTTGATCATTCCCTCTATTGAGTGCTCTTTCCCTCAAGACATTGTACACTTATGTTGCTACTTGAGCTAATATGATGGCTATGAGTTCTTCTATCATTTTCTGAGATTGGAGCAAGTTTCTCTCCATGTATATGTTTGCATATTGTTGTAGCTCACTTTTGAGTGGGATTCTTCAAGAAGCTCTATAGACAGAGTTTGAAAAGGGCTAGGTAGCCTCCGAATCTCACACTTCCTTGAGAATGTGACATATCTAGTAAGCACCCCTTCATTCAATCTCTAGAATAGATTGCTAATTGTTGATATTCATGAAAAAGGAGCATTACATTGGTATCACAGCACCTTTCTTGGCTCGGCCTGTAGCCTTCAAGCCTAAGAAAGAAGAATAAAGAAAGATGAAGAAGATGAGCTTGATCTCATCCATTCTTAGAGAAAATAATAACCTCTCCAAGGAGGAGAAGCAAGAAGAAGAGGAAGAACCCTGCACTTCCTATTCTCATCAAGGAGACCAAGAAATAAGCAGGAAAAAGGCTCCATCTTTTGGAGAAGAAAATAAAAGGGCTGAATCAAAGGCAAACTCTAGATTTTCCCATGAGGAATGTGAGCATGGAGCTACACACCATGGGGTACAGTGTAGTCACATGGCCATATTTTCCATGAGAAGAAAAGAAGAAGAAGGCATACCGGAGAAGGGAACTCTTAGTGGTTTCTTACATGAGTATGAATCTCAAACTCAGAATTTTAGAGATCACATCTCTTTCTTGGAGTTTTTCAAGGTCATGGTAGGGATGAGAAAGTAGCATAACGTGGATAGATTTATTCGATCTATCTTTGATGGGTCCCCTACACTTTCAGCCAAATCATGGGTAAAAGAGCTAGACACCTTTCTGCAGCAGCATCATATTTCCGAAGAGGAAGCTATCAGAGTAGCAGTGCTACACTTTGGAGGTAATGTTCATGGATGGCGGTTATTGAAAAATGCAAATACTTCTTCCTATGCAGTGTTCATTAGGGCTTTGATGGAAAGATTAGGTGGGAAGAAATCTGAAACAAATGTGGAGGAAAAAAACATTCCTAGAAAAACAAAACCCTTGCATGTGATGGAGGAATTCATGGGCTCAAGATCACTTCAAAAACCCTTAGAGGAGGCTGATATCTTGCATGGTGCTTTATTGGAGGCAAGACCTTCATCTTGCATTTTTGCACAGGGAGTCATGGAGGTCTCTCTTTCAAGATAGGATCTCATTTTGGACGAGTTTCTCACATATGTTTATGAGGAGAAGGGCAACATCACTGTCAATCATAGAGTTGATCTAGTACCTCATGCAGAGGAAGGAGGAGCATATGCTCCAATAAGAGAGATTCTTGCATCCTTGCAGTAAGGTCCCCAGGATCTCATACATGGAGGTCCAAGCACAATCAGTGAGTAGCATGATTGTGCCATTTTGCAGCTGGAAGAAGGAGGAGGAGAGGAAGAGCAACATCATGTGATGAGAGGCACACACCCCTGTCAATTCCAGAAAGTTAAGGCAAAGAGGAGAAAGGTTGTACTGCACAGGGAGAGCAGGGGAAAGGTTTCCCAACCATGTGTACAATCCACTCTTTTCATTGATGTCTCACTGCATAGGGGCATCCCACCAGGGAGACCACCAGATCTATCATGGATGAGAGGCATCATGTTGTGGGATTCACCGCTCTTGGATTTTGGATAGGTGAAGATTTTGGAGGAAAAATTTGGCATGATGGATGTCAAAGTAGTAGACAGCAGCAGGAGGAGAGCTACACATGCCAGATCACCAATGTTGTCTCTTAGGAGGATTGATCCTTATTGGAGATCTTAGCTCTTAGTAGAGTACTCCAAGGATCTTGATGCATGCATGATACTAGATGACCCGGATAGAGATGATGAGTATATGGTGGATGATATGGTCATATATTCCCATGGAAAAGTCTTCCTGACTAGAGATTCTAGTCTCAAGGAGAAGCTATTGCATGAAGCACATGAGGACTTCTTTTCCATGCATTTTGATGCATATCTTGCCTTGGAAGAGGAGCTCATTTGGGAGGGCATCCAGCAAGACTTACATTAGCATATGGAGAGATGGAGAGCTCAAATGATGATGGAAAGGATGTCACAGCCACCTTCCTACTTGTTGGGAGTAAGGGAGCACTTTCAATTGAGCCATTTTAGCTCAATGACCAGGGTACCTGGTAGAGGAGATATACATCTATATTATTATTTTCCTTTCTTTACTTTATATGATCAGCATGTGGTATTGAGGAGGATCATCCTTTCTCATGTTGTATATGATGATGTACTTGGAGTCATTTGTAGCATTGAGATTGGCTATTTCATGGGTGGACTGTGGGGGAAGCCACATGATTCTTGGTGGGCACTATTGACACCATATTTTATGTTCATGTTTCCATCTTATGAGATGATTGTGGCAGCAAACAAGTGGCTAGAAAAGAACTTGTTGTTTTCTGTTTTGATGCAGGCAGGGAGTGCACTGCGCAAGTTCCATGAGTGGAACTATGATCCACTTTCCGATTGTCATATGACAACTTGTTCCTATTTGTTCTTGCTTCCATGTGTTGCTGAATTTTCTTTTTACATGGGGAGATTTTTTTGGAAAGTGGGATATGAGTTGGAGATGCCCATTGGGAGTATGATTCTCCCTACTTTGAGTGGTGTATGTTTCAGGGGAAACAATGGGCATCGCATGATTTCCAAGCTTCACTTCTTTCCTTCATATGGGAGGAGCTATTTAGAGAGCCTAAATTTTTGGAGGAGGCATTTCATGGTGTACATGTTTGATGGGGTGGCTTGGGTCTCTCTGGGAGGCCATTTTATTATAGCCATATATCAACAGCAGCCCCATATGTATCATAAAGAGGGAAAGGAACATTGGGTGGATGTATCCTTTGGGAGAGAAGACCTCCACACTTTTTGTAGTACATACTCTAAGGGGAGTATGGTAGATGACATGGCCACCATGGTTCAGCATTGGTTCTTTCTTGAGGTGAGCCTTGAGACTATTTGGATGCCATATAATAATGACTTTCAACTCATCACATGTGAGGTGATTTGGGGTAGCATGTTTCATAGCGTTGGAGAAGAGATCTTTGGAGATCTAGACTTCATCTTACCAAAGGAGGGAAACATTATTGCAGCCTGAGTTCAAATTGTACTTCAAATTTATCATGAGTGGAGAAGAGGACAGTGTGGGGTAGGCCATGAAGCTTACCATGTTTAGAATTTCAGCCCACCTATTCTACATGAGCACAAGGTGGAGGATTATTTTCAAGAGTTGCCTAGTTGGAAGGTGACTCATTTTGCATGGCTGATAGCTTGGGGATGGACGATCCACATGAGGGAGATGTTCCTTAAACACATCATAGAATCCATGCCTTGGGAGGAGGCCTTCTAGTTCTATCCTTGTAGTTTCTTGGGGACAAGCAACATTTGGAAGGGGAGGACTGTAATGTTCCAATTTTTTCAGCAATAAATTGGAGTATCAAAGTTTTGTCTAGGAGGAGAATAAATGGGAAGGCAGACCCATGAATAATAAAAATCACAATAAAATCCCTCATATTATGAAAAGGGATCATTTTTGAGTTTGATAACACACCTCCATGGGTGAAAAGGGGTTTTTTTGCAAAGTGGCTAGGTCAAGTTGACCAAAGTCAAACTGTGCAGGCTATGAGGTGGAAAGCACATTGTAGTACAACGCAATAGAGAAGGAGGGAAGATTCCTTGAGAAGGAAAACCCTAATGAGTGGCGCCCATGGAGAGGGAGCACACAATTTGCATAAGAGGAGGGCAAGACAACCATTTTGATCAGGAAATGGATTATTGATTTTTTTGTCTTGAGAGACAAGGAGCATACTCCTGCTGTTAGTAGAGTTGCTGGGGGAATTCCTATTTACGATTCCTTCCTCCTCATCGAAGGACTCTTGAGGAATTGATCTTCATTTTTATCCACATCTTGGCTCAAGGCCAAAGCATTCTCTTCCATCACAGCATTATTCTTGTAGCAAGAAGACATTGTGTTGCTGGGGTTGCAGTGGAGGCTTCCACCACATCACTCCGAGACTTGATTTGCAGAGAAAGGAGTCTCCATTTAGTGGAGATATCATTAAGGAGTGTTATTGAGATTATTTGCAGATTTTAGCAACAGGCCAAGCTTTCTCCCATCTTCATCAGCGCAGTCCCTTCCATAGACTGCGTTATTTCAGAGTGAGTCTGTAGTGGGGGTTTGCACCATCAGATTGGAGGGAGAGATTTCCAGTGTCAGGATCAGCCTTGCACTTCAGAAATCCTTTGGAGGAGACTAATTCAGATTTTAGAGCATATTCTTCCATCTCCTTCTAATTTTATTATTACTTTCTGCTGCTACCCAACAACTTCGAAATTTTGGAATTTTCCTATCCTATGCATATAGTGTAGCCAATCCTTCTGAGGATTGTTGTATTATCATTACATCATTGTTTTCAGGGGTTGAGAGCACACTCCCCCTCATTTCTTGATCTCTATTGTAATATCATTATATTTAACATATTATATGTTGTAGTGTCTCCATAAGACTGCGTAGTTAAAGCTAGGGAATTTTATGCAGCAGTGTATTTTATGCTTCCATGTACTTATTTCTTGAGCTTGATCATTCCCTCTCTTGAGTGCTCTTTCCCTCAAGACACTGGACACTTATGTTGCTACTTGAGCTAATATGATGGCTATGAGTTCTTCTATCATTTTCTGAGATTGGAGCAAGTTTCTCTCCATGTATATGTTTGCATATTGTTGTAGCTCACTTTTGAGTGGGATTCTTCAAGAATCTCTATAGACAGAGTCTAAAAAGGGCTAGATACCCTCTGGATCTCACATTTCCTTGAGAAGGTGACATATTTGGTAAATGCCCCTTCAGTCAATCTCTAGAATAGATTGATGTTTGTTGATATTCCTAAAAAAGGAATATTACATGAAGACAAACCTCTCTTTTTGTTTTTAAAACCATCTCCAGTTTTCCAGAACCTACATTTGAACAACATCTGTAAAATAGGGAAACTCTGTTTTCTGCAAATAGGGTTCAACGAAATCCTTGTATCTCCCAACTGATAGCACCTGT
Organism: Pinus albicaulis; assembly: GCA_034641835.2. Classification (NCBI taxonomy): domain Eukaryota; kingdom Viridiplantae; phylum Streptophyta; class Pinopsida; order Pinales; family Pinaceae; genus Pinus; species Pinus albicaulis. The sequence continues at coordinate 841,149,962 of CM076583.1, forward strand.
GAGAAACGTGAGAGAGATTATTTTTCCTTGTCCTATGCTTGACAATAACCTCTCTCATTATTTCCAAATTCATCTATGTTCATTCACAATCTTCTCTATAAACATACTGTTCAAACAGTCCAAAAACACAACCATTTCCTTGTTGCAGAAATTCAAACAACTTGAACTGATGCATGCTTCAACAAAGCTATGGTCCTCAAAAAATATGTTAAGGGTCATGAGCTTCTATCTTATCCACAGAGCCTCCTTTTTGTGCTTTATTGTACATGACCATCTCCATTCATAACCAAGACGCCCTCTTAAAAAGGTGACACTTGGAAAGCCGAATTGGACAACAAGCTGCTTGGTGTGATGAAGCAGCTCTCAAAAGTGACATTGAGATGTTTCACATGCAAGAGTGAATGTTGAGTGACAAATAGAAGCTTATGATAAGGTTAAATGACATCTCATGCTTTAATCATGACACACACATGCCAAAAAGGTAATGATGACCTCATACATCACTCTGTTTTTTCTGAAAATATAGGGTTCAGAGATGAGCTCTTATCTTCCTATCCTGGATATATATTGCAAAACTTAAGGTCACTTATGTAGCTCAATATTTATCTAAGAAAAAACTCTCTTGGTTGTTTGAAAAAAATTTCCAGCTATCCAGAATATGCATTTGAAAAACATGTGTAAAATAGGAAAATTTTGCATTCTGAAAATATGGCTGAAAGACATTCCTGTAGCTCCCAATCGGTAGCACCTTTGAAAAACGTGAAAGAGGTTATTGTTATTTGATATGTGATTGAAAATAACCTCTCTCAGTTTCTTAAAATACATCTTTGTTTGACCAGAAACCGCCCTTGAATTTGACTTCTCAAAGTCAGAAAACTGAGAAATTCTTCATATTCGCTACGAAAATATTAGCCAATTCCAGAGCGTTTTCTACCTATTTTACACTAAATTCACTACGAAAGTAGGGATTTTTGGCTAAAATGACCTTTTAGATACAAAAAACTTGGGAATTGAAATCTGTCAGAAAATTATGAGTGATATAACATGAGGGAATTTGAAAGTCAGTGGGTTTAGACCTTAGGGTAACCTAAAACATGAAAAATTTAATATTTCCCTTGACCAAGCATAAAAAATGAATCCTAAAACCTAATTTTTGACACATTAACTTATTCAGCCTTGTCAAATGATGCTTCATTTTTTTGGGTGATAATAGAAGGGATGGTTTCTTAAAGAGTTCGAAATGATTTCTACTCTTTTAGACCTTCATGCATTTGGCAAGTTGTGGCAAGTATAAATTGTATGGATAAATTTGTACTAGAAGGGAGAAGATGAAAGGTGACAAATAAATGGTACTCAGTCTAAGAAATATGCATATCCTAAATCAGTCACACAACTACAAGAGTGGCCCTTTACATAAAATATATTTTATGTAAAGGAAACAACATTTAGAAAGAAGAATACATGCATAAACAATCTCATAAATCCTTCATGAAACCTTCACTAGCATGCTCTACACAACATATCGACAATTTGTAGAAGACTAAACAATAGATAATTAATTATTAGATCCTCTAACCATTACCTTAATCATACTTTTCTACATGTTGCAACTCATAAATTACATGAATAAAAAAAAACACACCATACATTAGATCCTCCTTGAAACAGAACGTCCTCTACCATGAAGTGCGGAAAGGAGATTTCTTTATTATGATAAATTCTTTAGGTTGACAAAAATCCAACCCTTAAATGGTATTTACATATGATACTTATAGAGAGAGAGGCACCAACTCCATCTCTCCTAAAAAGAAGTATCCACTCTTCCTCACATTACATAGGAGTTATAGGATATTATATGCATATCCTATCGAGATATAACTAACGGGACAGATGTAGATATGAAGAAAGAAGATAATTCAAACTGTGATGTTTAGTGTGTTGGAAAACTGCCTGCTTTTCTGTTGATTTGTCTCTCCATCATCTTGGTTATTTAAAACCCATATAACTTCATTAAACATGTAATTTAACAATCTCAAAACCACTTATAAACCATCACTTGACATGTCCATATCATTATGATTCCTTATCATCCCTCGACTAGCTCAAAAATTTTGCTGAAAGCTATCAAAAATCATTTAAAATAGATGCTAGCAGAACTTCCGGTAAAAACCTGTAACTGCACAAAAACTGTAATGGTACCGAAAATTTCGGTAGCGCTCTATTTCCTTTTAAAAAATGCATAGAAAGATAATTGAAAATTTCTGTGTAGACTTAAACATTTTGAAAATTGAGATGTTCAACAATATAACAAGGAGGAAAAAAGTTATTTTACTGGGACATCCTTTTACCTCTCCTCCATATGAGATGCAAATTCTGCAAGCTTGTCTAAATATGTTTTTCTATCAACTGGTTATTTCGACCTTGTGGTCCTGGTGGCCGTCTCTTTTGCAATGACCTTTTTCTCTTTTGAACTCTTCTATATTTTTCTTCTTTTACAGGATCCTCTTTGCTAGTATGAAGAGGCTTTACCCTTATATTTCTTCTTCGACCCACTAGATTTTGAAATTTAAGAAGTTATAGTTTGTAACCCTTCATATTTCCTCTCCACATCTATAAATTTTTTCGCTAAGCTTGGATTATGCAGGGCCTTGGATTTAAGCCTGAATTTGTTGTTGGATCTTGTGTGTCTTTTTCTATTTCCAAGAACTTCTCTTGTTTTTCTCTTCTTACTGATAGCTCCTCATCGGATTTGGTGGGTTGATAATCCTTTTGAACCTTTTTTTTAATGTTTTCTTCCAAATCTTCGGGCAACAACTGTTATTTTTCATTTTCTACAACTACATACTTTCCTTTTCGTGCTCTGGCATATACCTTGGGAAAAGGATAAATAGGAGGCACAATCTTCATTGATTTGGGCTTGCTGGTAGATGAACCTTCTCCTTTTTCCATTTTCGCTTCAACTTTGGTTTGGGGAGCCTTTTCCTTCTTTCCCTTAGCCTTCATGTAGATATTCACTTTCTTTTCTTTTCTCTTAGTCCTTTTACAAACTGATGATGTAGTTGGTTTCTGATTTTTTCCCTTCTACTTGGCACGTTGAGAATATTGTTGCGAGGCTAGAGATTCCTAAGAAGGAATGTTTTTATTAGGTTTAGGTTGGCATGTCATGTAAAATAAGAAATTCTCCCAAGTCTAGTTTCTTCTTCTAATTTATTCAACAACTATCACCTTGATAAGGGCTTGATAGTATATGTTATATTTTGGAGCTATTGCATGGGTTTGTATCCTAGTTGACATCTTAGTCAAAATTTTCAATAGAAAGAATTGTAGTTTGAGGGTATTCATACTTGCAATGTGAAACAAAAACCTCATGTCATACAAAAAAACAACGGTATACCTCCTATCACAGGTAAGTCAGATCTTGATGAGCTTGACAATTTCAGCCCATTCATCCTTGTGATAACTATTAGGAATCTCTTTATCCCATTTAGGGTCTTTGTACTCATCCTTGATGAAACTATTGAGGTCTCCTCCAGTGATAACTTGGCCTTTGAACCATTTCTCTCCTTATTGTGGGACGTGGAAAGATTCAACAACGGATTCTGCTGATATCTGCAATATGAGGCCATAAAAATTTTCTTCTTGTCCATCGAATGAGAGGGAAAATCCCTTAGCTACTCCTAGATGGCAGCTTCTTAACCATGAATAAAATGGATACCACCCAGTCTGTACAAAAAAGCTCATCACATTCAGATTGGTATCTATTAAATCAACCCCTTGAGGCTCAATATGCTTAATTTTTCCTCCTTTCTTAGTCATCTTCAACAATAAAGAAGGTTGTTTGCTATAATGTGAAAGGTGTCAAGACTAGAAAATATTTCTTAACATGTGTTGTTGGATATTCAGTGGAAACTTTCTGAAAACTGAGTCTTCTTCTTCAAGCTACTCACTGGAACTTATCACTAGCACATTTGGCTCAATTTTTGACAGCCAAAATGTCTATCTTTCGACACATAGGCATCCCCAGAGCGATACTTTGAGGTGGAGAAAAACATCATTTTTAGCCCCGTCGCAATTCTGACACTTCCAATAACTATCGGTAGAGTGACACTATTTCCGATGTTTCCAAGTGGTCATCACTCTTCTAACGTTACCAATTGTACGTCACTATTCTGATATTATAAAGTGTATGTCACTCTTCCGATGTTACCAATTGTACATTGCTATTCCAATGTTATAAAGCATGTGTCGCTCTTCCGACGAATCTAGAATTTTGTCGCTACACCGATGGTGGTACATACGTGTCACTCTTCCGACGAATCTAGAAGTTTGTTGCTATACCAACGATGGCACAGATGTGTCATTTTTCCGATGAAGCTAGAAGTTCGTCACTATACTGACAGTGGTAGGGATGTGTCACTCTTCCGACGAATCTAGAAGGTTTTCACTATATCGACGACAGAACAAGTTGGTATCACCTCCGATAAAGCCGGACGTTCATCGCTCTACCGACTGTACCACATCCAACGCTTAATGGTGTTGGTACGCTGATGCTTCGTTTGGGTAGAACAAAAAAAAACTAGCCTATTACAAGATGTCCCCTTTCTTAATCTGATCTATTTTACAGGATATTGTATAAATATCAATGGGATTACTAAGCTCATAATAGAAAATTAATAATTTGATTACACTATGTCTGTGATTATCTAAGCTATACTGTTTACTTTTTTTCATACTTTCTTAATTTGCACTTAAATTTTAAACTAAATGTTTTCAGATTAATTTTTAAAGGAAATTTTGAGCTTAATTTTGAAAGGAAATTTTTTTTGCTAATTTTTTAAAGTTAATTCTTTGAAATTAAGTGTTTTGGGCTGAATTTTTAAAGTGACTCTTTTTTAAAGTTAGTTTTTTGGTCTAAATTTTGAAAGTGATTTTTTTATCTAAATTTCGAAACTGATTTTTTTTTTGTAGCATTTGGAAATTGACTTTTTTGTGTCGGATTTTAAAAATTTACAAATATTGAATTATCATTGGAAAACAAAGAAATTTCAAGAGAAATTATGATCAAACAAGAGACATTGATTCTTGTAGAGAATACGCGAGAAACTATTACAAAAAAGAAAAGAAGACCGCTTAAATATTGAAATGGAAAATCAACCTCAACTAGAAGTTGAAGCAAGTGTGTAAATGTAAAAATTATAAAAGATATTTAAAATTTAAGTAGTGTATTGTGAAATTTAATTTTAATTTCATGAACTAATTTGAAAATTATTTTGGAATGTAAACAGAGCGAGATATTCCTCATAACATTGGCGATGAGATTGAAAATATTGAAAGACAAAGTGAAAAAGAAAATGAACCAATGATTAATGATGTTGTTGAAGATGTTTAAAGAAATTAAATTTAATAAGTTGAATCACTAATATATATGTCATGTGTATTATTAAAATTATACATATTTATTAATCTCAATTTCATTCAAACTCTATTTTTTAATTTAATCATTTATTGAATATTTATATCCATTTACATTTAATTCTCATATGTACACCAGAAATCGATATCGATGATGAGATGTTAGAAAATGTTGACACTGACATATGGAGATAGAAAATATGACCATGTTATATGATATCATGTTAATCTCGTTCCTGATAAGTTCTTGAAAGATGAGAATGTGACAGTTCAGGCCTAAATTTCGAGAGGTCTATTAACATCAAAGAAATTAAAATAAGCTACAACTCTATTGGGTATTCGAAAATCAATGAAATATAAAAAGGTGAAGGAAAATGTGATTCAAAATATAAAAATGCTCTAAAATCAATTGGAATATCTAGAAAAAAAAGTGATATAGATGCATGTAGAGAAATACAAATGATAGTGATTTGATCAAGTAATAAAGAGAAATGTTTGGTAAAATATATGGAAAAAGAATTAGGGACCTCATGAAAGACATTGCACAAACATAGAAAATTTCGATTACAAACCAATGTAAATGATGAGCTCGGTTGTTGGAAAGTTATTTGTAGGAAACCATACAAATATATACTTGGATAAGATGTTAAAAAAATAATATATGAATATTGGATGAAAAATTTATGTGTTTCACCAAAATCAAGGGATGTTATGTAAAGAATAATAACACGAAATCAATATGAAGAACATGCAAAACATATCTGGGACACCACTCCGATAGATTTGTTTAATAAATTCATAGAAGAAAATCATGGAATTAATGTCTCAATCAATATTTTTGTTCAATAAAAACCATGGTATGTTAAACCTACCACTGTACGCGACAGCTGTTGTTGTTGTTATCATGTGGAATTTTAGTTATATTATGACACATTCCTTAATTTTGGTAAATTTTTTTGGAAAAACTCACCTCCTCCTTCCACTATCCATGATTTCATATCCCAAATTCTATGTGCAAGAGAAAGTCATGAAATATTTTACCAAAAGAAATGTGTTGGTGGTAAAAAATCTGATCATTATGGAAATTTGACTTTATTTCACAAAAAATACCCTATTTATATAAATGATCAATAATTTTTGAACATAAAAGTGAAATGAAATATATATGAATATATTCATACATTATATATGATATCCTTTCATAAGAAGTTTATCAGAAATTTTTTCTGGATTTTTAGTTGTTATGGCTACAGTCAAAGTTTCATTTGAAGGGATAAAGTTATGAGATGGTAAATATTTAAGGTATGGTAAGAGAATTAAGCTCCCCTACCCTTGATTTCCAAAGAGGTTGGTGATATGCAAGTCTTCTAATGCGTCTGTTCTAAAAAATTCTTCTGATGTTATTGCTGATGTTTGCCTATGGTTTGAGCAATTTTCTTGATGGTATATAATGTTTTGTGCTTCTTGCTTTATTTATGTTTCAAGAGGAACGAATTCTCTTTCCTCAAGACATAATTGCTCATGATCATCATAATTTTGAGTGTCCAGTTCATCATAGAGAACTTGGGGTAGCTGATGTGGTGGGTCTAAGTTTCTTTCAATTTCTCCCAACTATTCCTCAATGTTTTCATCAGTGTGTAAAATGAACGAATTCAGATCTGAATGCAAGGAGTACATCGGGATGTTATCTGGCCTTTCTTTGCTGCTGATCATATATTTCATGTGTGATTCCCGATAGAGTATTCTAGTTTTGTTAAATACGGGAATATTGGCATAGGACATATCAAGTTGAATATTTCCTTGAAGCTTTGCTCCCCAAGATCTGGATAAAAGCATTCCATACTTGGGAGGGATGTATGCTACCACTATGTCCATGATCAGGTGTTTTGTAGGTACTTGGGCCAAACCGAAACAAAGATATTTGATTAAGCCTAGACACTTGAGTCTACTTGAATCAAAGGAATATAAGTCTTTATAGGGTCTTGTTATTTCTAAGTCTAGTCTTTCCATTACCACCTTTGGCATGAGATTATGCGAGGCTCCGGAGTCTAGCATGGCATTGTGTAGGATTTGGTCATGTATATTCAGACTGATGTAAAAGGGGAGAGTGGTTCCTTCTTGGAATTTCCCTTCTATTTTTGGACCAAAAAACACTTTAGGAGTGTCATCAGCTAGATTTAAGGTGTTTGCATAATTTCCTATATTCAGGACCTTTATCACTTAGGATTTGTAAGATTTTTGGGCGATAAGTTCGGTGAGAGGCATGGTGATCTTTATTTTAGCGATTTCACCTTCAAAACTGAAGGGTGCTTGTAGTTTAGATAGGTTTGCTTCAGTTTTTTTAGCCATGACTTTCTCTATGTTCTTAATTTGCTAACTTTGGTTGGGGATTTTGTTCAACACATCCATCTCGGGAATCTTGGTAGAGGTACTAGGACAATCTGAGCCAAGGTTTGTCTGAATAGCTTTACCTTTGTTTTGGTTAGTTTTCTTGACCACAGTTTTGTTGATATCCACTGCTCTTTTAAGGATGGTATCAGGGGTTTTAGTAACAGCGGTGTCGGAGCTACCATTTTTGGAGTTGTCTTGGTTTTTTATACTTCTAAGATCATAATACCTGTGAGCTTCTATTATGGAATTTTGAAAATCTATAGCAGGATCTTTGAGGTCCTCATAGTTGGTTTCATTTTGATTCGGGGAGAATAAAGATTGTTCTTCTTCTATGAGGTAAACCTCACCCTCGTTATCAGAACCTATTAGGTTTAAATTACTTTCATCTATGGGTTCTATATCCCTCTCATGCTCATCGACATAATTTTCATTAAAGGGTGGCCTAATTTGTTGGTCAGTTTCCCTTGGTTTGTTTTGAGGTTGTTCTCTCCTAAAGTTTTGATTCCGGTTTCTGTTTGGAGGGTTTGGCTGGTTGTCCCTAAGAGGTGTCTTTTCACTTATATTTTCCCACATTTTCGCCATGGATCTAACCAATTCATCTATTCTAGGATCTAAAGAAGGGGTTGAAGGGGAGACCTCATCCTGGTATATGACTTTCCTTTCTGATCTGGTCCTAGCTCTCTTTTCTGCTAAGTTGGCTTCTGCACTTATGGCCACTTTTTACATGTCCTCTAAGGTTGGGGGGTCCTTGTCTCTTAGTTGATAATTCATGTCTGGGTCGAAGCCTTCGGTAAACTTCACTAAGACTGAGCCAAGTGGAGGTTTGAAATGAGGCGGGAGGGCGTTATAAACATTGTTGAACCTAGTGCAATATTCCCGAACACTTTCCCCATTTTCCCTTTTTAGGTTGTTATACTCCAACAAGATTTGAATGGGGTTCTTTCTGATTTCCCACTTATTTATGAAGGTTTGGTAGAGTTCTGGGAGATCATGTATGTTGTTTGTAGTTAAGCTCTTAAACCATTTTTTGGGTTCTCCACCCAGGCTTTGGGCGAACATCCTCATTCTTATGGTCTCATCCTCTATTTCCATGTATTCAAAGGCATTGCTAATTCTATCTACATGTTGTTGAGCCGTAGTAGCCTCAACTCTGGTAAAGTGCGGGATTTTGGATTGATATTCATTTTGTAAAGGAGCCAAAGGGTGTGGCAACACCAAGGGTGCATACCAAGCTGCCATGGTGGGAGCTAATGGATGATTTACAATATGAGGGCTTGTAGGATGAGCTAAGGTGATTTGAACAGTAGTGGTTTGGATGGGTGTGGTGGATGTACCCGGGCTATTGACCTGATTTTGAGCAGATTTGGGGTGGTAGGAGCCAAAGTGATGGAGAAGCTGGAAGTCGGGAGGTGTAGCAGGTGAGGCTTCTCTACTAGGACTCTGTGGCAAATCTAGGTGCTCAAGATCGTCAAAGTTTACTTTACTTTGTGACTTGCTTCTAAAAAGGGTTTTTGCTAATTTTAAGTCAAATGGGGATTCCTACAAGGATGTGAGATGTTTAGGTACTGATCTTGCTTTACGGATGGACCTATCAGTGGTTAAGTTGCCAGTTTCGGAAGCTTGCCACAGAATCTTCTTTGGGTTATCAACTATGATAGGGGGATTTGGGTCTGGATGAGATCTGGTATTGATTCTTCGTGAAGCCATATTTCAAATTCAGAGTCTAGAGAGGATGGTATTAGTGATTGTTTTGGATGGATGGCCTCTCTGGGGGTTTTGTTAATGTGAAGGATGGTCAAAACAAAAATGAAGGCTAGTGGAGTCTCCAGGTGGATTTCTTTGAGATCTATGGTCCACCACCAATACTATCAAATATGCTTTTGGGAAAAAAGTATTCTAGAAAACTTTGAGGTGAAGACTTGCAAGGAAGAGTGATCACTTGGTTTCAACAATTTTCTAGGCTGTTTGGACAAGCTAATGGTTCTATTTGCAAGTTTATTTCTGTTTATCTCCTATGTTTAGGTGAAGTTTTCTGAATCACTAAGTTATACTTAGTTTGTCACTGATCACAGAGTTTTCACCATGAATTTTAAGGTTTGGAAATGATGAGTCAACATAAAGGTATGGTTTATGAAACTTTTCGTTTTTTTATGGAGTTTTAGGCCTACTGGAGGCTAGTGGAGTCGCCAGGTGGATTTTGGTTGTTTTTATAGAGATGTACCTGTGGTCCACCACCAATAACTAAGAATAGCCAATCTGGGGATGTTTTTTGGGGTTTTCTGAGTTTTTATGTGCAGCCTATGGTTTATTAGAGTGTTCTAAACCTAATTCATCACTTTTCTAGGGTGGTGAAAACAAAAAGAGTTTACTCAAAATGATTCTATGGACTGCTTGCCTGCTTAAATTTTGAAAGACTAATGAATCTACAAGAGTTTAATAGACTGTTATGTACTCAGTTAGTCCCACTGTGATCGCCATTAAGTTAGTGAGCGGTGGGATAAGTCAATCAGATAGTATTCCTAAGGCTGCTGAAATGTTTAAGGAATCTAAGTTTTTTTATCACTCAGAGTCCCACCATGATCGCCATTATGTTAGGGTCCCGTGATTTTGCTGATTGGCAAGCCAAGTGACAGGGTAACATCAAACCAATATTTGGATTCCAAGGACCTAGCCTTCCTGGACTCAGAGAGGGCTCTCTCTATTTGAGTAAGGGATATCTGTGTGTTTGCTTCTTGTGTTTCTGATTTTAGGCTAGTTATGAAATAGGTTTTTGGTTTTTTTCTTAGGTTTGTGAGGGATGAATTGATCAAAGACTAAGATAGATAAAAATATTTTCAGATAAACTAGGATATGGGGTCGAAAAGGTCAAGAAAGCCTTACATGGTGATACAAGGTATGTTGAAGGGTCGATTTGATCAAGGTAAAATGGATCTTTGGGTAAAATGGAGTGGGATGGATACTAAGTTTGTGAAGAACAAAGGCTTTCAAACATATATAGTTCAATAGCTAACATAAACATGGTAGGGCTAACGATTAATCATGAGAAATGTAACTATAAACTGATAAATGCATAGAAATAAACATTGAAGCAATACATAGAGATATATGACTCTCTAAATTTAGGAAATTGCTATCAGACTTTGGGGAAAGAAAATTAAGACAAAAAAATAACTCAAATTACTATTAGTAAATGCCTAGACATAGTATTTCAAGCTATCAGGCACTTTGAAGTAAGATTGCATAGTTTTTAGGCAAAGGGCAAGATCAGTACAAGACCTCCTTGGTTCAAACTAGGACACTCAAACAATCAAAGAAAGGTTTCAGAGGTGTAACTATGACTAGCCATGAGTAAGCAGGGCATACCGTGAATCATACTTAGCATGCATAAAACCATAAATGAAAAAAACAAAAAAATTCTTCAGTTATCAAAGAGCAATCAAGGATTCTTTGATGTGACTAAGAAGGAAGAAAACATGGAAGCTATAAAGAAATAGGAAATCTGAGGTGCCTCCAAGGGCATGTCTCAAATCTATTCTCTATTGTCTTATAGCAAGAAAGAGCATGAAATATGAATGAAAACTAAGAATCACAACAAAGAGGGACACTATACCATTTTACCAAGTCAAGGAATCCAACAGCAATCCTCTTTCATCATCAAAAAACATTCAAGAAACTATCCAATGCATGAGACAAGTGTTTCTTCCAAGCTTGTATAACCATATATTTCTCTATTCATCAATTTCAGCCTTGTTTACAATGAAGTATCTTGGAATATATAGGCCAAGATGAGGGAAAACCTCCTAATGCAACTTGCAATTTCATTGGCCCATCAAAAATATTTGATTTTGTCCTTGAGGCTTTGCAAACCCCAAGGCACAAAATATCTAATAAAATATCTTAAAAATGCTAAAAAAGGAAAATAAATTGACTTTTCCTAACTAAGCATGGCAAAAAATAGCTAAACGCACATGAGAAAAATTCACTTTAGAAAAGTACATTTTTCACAAAAATACGTAAGAAAAATATCAGCAGAAAGTCTTCTGTCTCGTGGGCAACTTTTAGAAGCCTTCCTGATGTCGAAACAAGGCCCGTGATAGCTCGTTGGAAACATCTGGATGTCTAGTTTTTGAAAATACTTTCTTTTATCCAAACTGATAACCGGAAGTCTATAAAAACTTGAACTGTGTGAAAAAACCCAGAAAATTGCCTTTGCTGATGTACAGGGTAGAGTGTTGAAGAAGTGACTGTTTTTCGCCACTTTGGAGGACCAAATCATCTTCAATTGATCTGAAAATCACTGAGTAGATGCCCCTAAAATTATGGCATCCAATGTTACCATTTTCATCCTTTGAGGATGTCCCAAGAAAAAATTGCGATGCCCGTGATTTTCAGCCAAAAGCCCAAAAATGACAAAAAACCAAAACTTGTTGAATTTCACCCAATTTTGGCGAACATGACCCTCAAGGGTTTTGAGAAACATGCTAAGAATATGAGGCTAAAATTTGAAGCCTTGAGGTTTTTTTCTTCATTTTTGGTGTTGGGCGCCTCTTCTAAGCCTCCTTGAGCTTTTCCTGTGTGGCGTTCAATTTCCGTCGGATGAATTGATTGAGCTTCTTATAGTGCCTAGTCATTCTTCTTTGAAGGTCCAAATATCTATTGGCCTTTTCCAACTTCTTCTCCAAGTGATCATTCACCCTCTCAAGCCATTCTTGTCAATTTTTTTCTATCTCTTGGGTGAACAAAGTAGTGAGAGGAAAAGATTGGAAAAGGGCAGTTTCTTCCTCCTTTTGCTTCTCTAAGGCTCTTCTGAGTCCCATGGTCCTTGGCCTCTTTATTCTTGGCTGATATTTATCTTCACTATCATTGAACTCGCCCATGAGTTCTTCTAACTTAATTTGCACCTTGGAGGCCTCTTTTTGATATTTGATGGCCCGTGTCTCATATACCACCATGTGGACACTCATCTGCTGGTTCTGTGTTTGCAAAAAGTGAATGAGGTTTTTAGACCTCTCTAGATCTGCCCTCAAATCATGAATTTTTTCTTCTCTATTGATCAAAAGAGACTCTAGGATTCAGGCCTCATTGTCGCTATCATCACTTTCGATCTAAATTATGTCAAAGTTCCTCTCCTTCTCATGGCTGCTTTCTTCTTTCTCCTTTCCCTTGCTTTGGGTGGCCTTCTTGGGTAATTTGACAATGGGTTTCTTGGACAATTTCCCCTTGCTTCAGAGTGCCCTAGTAAAATTTGGAGTTATAGTTTGAGACACTCTTTTCTTTGATGTCTGGGGCTTTGTCACTTTTGGAGAAGAAAGCATGGCCCCTTGCCTAGGAGAGTCAAATAGCACATGATCTATTTGCTCTTTGCCCTTGCTACTTTCCTCATCATCCTTACCACTGTTTTGAGTTTCTTCATGAATGCTTTGACTATCATCTTGCATGTCTTGTTGAGGCTTTCCCTCTTTATTCTTGTCCTTGATTTCTTTAGGACTTTGAGGCTCTGTCTCCTCAATGTTTTGGGCTTCATCTTCATCATTTTTGCTGCTGCGAAGGCTACCAATATCCTCATTGTGCTGATCTTCTTCATCATGCTACTCTTCTTCATCATGATGCTGCTCTTCTTCATCATGCCCTTCTTCATCATGCTCTTCTTCTTGATCAATCATGGGAGATTTTAGCTTCTTAGGAATTGGCTTACTTGAAGAAGGCGAAAGATGCTGAGTGGAAGGTGAAGGAGATGCATGGGATGAAGAAACAGTGGCGAAATCAGGATGTCCAATGAAAGTGTCCCAAGAGATTCCCTTCTTCTCAAGTTGATGAAGAATGACAATCTTGATGAGGGAATGATGGAAAAGGCAAGTTGGCTGCTGAGAGGGAGGTCTCTTTTGTACAGTGGAGGCCATCTTCTCGATACTTTTGTTAGACTCCTATACCAATAGGTGTCATTTTTCATGATTGTCTTGATTGAAATATGGAATATGTTCAAACCTTCTTTCTTGAGCAAAGGTGTTCCATATTCTTGAAAACTAAAATATCAAAAAATTTAAAAAATGTAAAGAGGGTATACCCTAAAAGAAAAATCAAAGGGTAATAAAAATAAAATGGTCAAAAAAGTGGAAGAAATGAACCCCAAACAAGAAATAGACCAAGGAAAGTGTGCAAATCCAAATGCCACTACTATTTCATTTTTGTAATAAAACAATTGTGCGCAGCTTGTCAAACTTTTGCCACAATTCATGAATAGTCAAACTGTTTAAACTTGACTTATTCATATTTCAATTTCATGTTATAGAATAGAGAATAAATATCTGACCAAACAGTTTAATCTTGGCAGATAAGTAGATAGGTAGAGTGAATAAAAGGTGCTCAACAATTCAATCTGAGCCCTTGGATGTAATAAGGGTAGAAATAGATAGATTTATCATGTAAAAAGAAAAGATTGATAAGGGTTTGCAAGTCTAAATGCACCCTAATAAAGAAGAGAAAATGGTAGTGTCAAGTAGATAGGGTAGGTAGATGGTGCTGCAAAGTGTTATCTGATGAATGATGCTGCTACATGTTTTTGATCCTTTACTTTCATCACAAATACTAAAGCAGGAAATACACTGGAAAATCACAGCAAGCAAAGTCAAAATCATTAACTTCCCTCATCACTTTCCCCTTAAAAGTTTTACTAATTCCCCCCAAAGTACTAAGGTATTTGGAGATCAAAGAGGCTCAAGGCATTTCCTTGACTTTTGGAGGGACCGGACCCTCGGCCTAATGATCAAAAAGACCTAAGTACTTGAGATAATTCATCATTATAATGATTCATCTTTAACCTTTTCCTAAGTAAAATCTCATTTGGCTTAGGAAAATTATGCAAAATTCCATAAAAATCCCTCAAAATAACTTACTATTCTAAGTTTAAGTGTTGAAGATAAGATATTGCAATTTACTTCACAAATTGTCACTTTCTTAGATATACAAAGTTTTTTGAGTTCCCTTGTCCCTTTGTCATATTTACATTTAACTTTATTTACTAAATCCCTAGTAAAAATACCTTGTCCTAAGTATAATAACTCCTTTTATATAAATATCCGAAAAAACCCTCTATTATAAAGTTTAGCCAAAGTATTTATTCCCTCGTGCATTCGAATAAAAACCCACTATACAAGCCCTTTGGTTAAATATATCATTATACGTTAATCCCGCCCCTATGGTAAGTTAATTATATTAATTAATTTATCATATAATAAAACATATACGAGAAAAACTTTAAACATATGGTTTATATGTTTAACACAAAAATAAAAATAAAACCCGAAGTTTTATTTTCTAAACCAAAACTTTGGAAAATTTCTATGCCACCGTGGCCCATCCACCTGGAAATCCACCCGACGTTTCAACTCCACCGCGACCCCTATTTCCATTATACAGTGGGATTAACTAATTATCAGAATTATTTAATAACCACCCTTCTCCTCCAATTAAAAGCTCTCCGGGATGTTTTATAATGTTAAATCGCGTTTAAAACCCCGCCGGGCCCGCACGATAAAACTCCACCATCTCCTAGTATTTTCCACCGTTGGATCACCCCTTCACCGATCGACGCTCCACGTCAATTCCGCTACCCATCCTTTGTCATAGTTTTAACCAGCAGGGGCTTGGTGGTATTGGAATAGTTCATCATCCACGCGTCAAAGATCCAATGGAATCGCTGCCCTCCCGACTAATACCACCTTCGTCCATAAGCGGTGCGGGGACTTACCACTTACTGCCCAGCCCCTCCACACGTCAACCCGTACATTGATGACGTCACTCCTCGAAAAACTAAAAAACCCTTTTAACTTGTAAATAAAGCCAATTTTCATGTTTTTTTCGTTATTTTCGTTAGTGAAAACGACGGCGCTTTCTGCTACGATTTTTTGAATTTCCACTGAAATCTACTGTGCTACCTAATTTCGCTTCAAGATTTCGCTGCACCTGTGTCCGAGTACCCTCCCGCCATCGCCTGATACCTGTTAAAAGCCAGTTTTCTTCCAAGAACAGGTATTTATCCTATAGCACTTTCTAAACTCAATAGAAAGTCTGTTTTCCCTGTTTTCCACTGAATTGGTAATTAAATCCTATCACTGAGATTATTCTCTGAGATTTAAAACTGTTATTTCTATCCCCAAACCTGCAATTGTGTCAATTTCCCTCATTTTAAATTGAAATTGCGCCCGGTCGTGAAGAAAACCCAGGAACTTCCGTTTTGAATCCACAAGAACCAAAATGGAAGCCCCAGCAGCCCTAAATGTGACCCCACTGAATGCTCCTCACAGAGAGCTAGAGTATTTACCCTTAGTGGATAGAGATTTTCAGATTAAAGACTTGCATTTTGATGAAAGTCCCCTTCTGAGTTATTGTCGCTGCAGAGACGAATACTCAAAGGGGCAAGATCTCATTGGGTTGTGGGAATCCAATCTCCCAAGGTATCTCATCCCTTCAGTCATTTTTTTCCCAGAAATCATCCACTATTGCCATTCAAACTATGATCCCACTCAAAGGGTTGTAATAGCTCCTGATCAGAGTGTTATGTTTCCCATTACTCCCCAGGCTATCAATGCAATGCTACACTTTGAACCAGACCAAGAACTAGCACCGTTGTCTATGGAAGAATTGATTGAGAAGACTAGGCAATTAACCCCATAAAAGCTAAAATCCATGTGCCAGAATTTCATGTTGCCTGAACATCAACCTAAGGGGTCTCCTCCCTATGGTTTTTATTATTTCAATAAATTGGGAAGGCTCATCATAAATATGATATCTTTTGTCTTGGGATTCAATACCAGTGAATATGTGGATGAAATAACACTGGTTTTACTATCTATCTTTACTCCTGGGCAGCCTCCTGAAGTTAAATATGACTTTGCCTCTTTCATAGCCAATAAGATCCATGATCAGCTCATGAGGCTAGATGATGAGAAAGTTTTCAAATATTCCTCAGTTATTTATCATCTCATTATCTTCTATCAATCAGAAAAGTTTCCTTTCCCTGTTAAAAATCTTGATGCCAAGGGAAACCCCAGGTCAGTTATATTTTGGTCTCCCATAATTCATTCTTCCTCTGATTCTCCCTATTCCTACACTGAGTTCATTGATCAGTTTGTATATCCTGCAACAACTTTGTTAACAGGAATCCCTCCCCCAAGGCTCAGTAATGAAATAAAAAATACCTTGCAACTTTCAAGGACTTATAAAGTTGGAGATTGGTATTTGTATCAAAACCATACAGTCATCAGAATTTATGGATGTGAATTACATCCATTCAAGTTACCAATATATGTGCCCATGAGTATTTTTGCCTTGGAATATTTCAGGCAAATGAATAATTCAGATGGGATCCATTTTTGTAGTGTGAAGAAGAAAGCTCAATTAAGGATCAAAAGTCAATTAGGTCCTTTCATATGCAACTTTAGGGAGGCCGAGAGAGAGGCAGAAAATATATTACAAAGCAAGTTCCAAAGAACTTTTCGTTGGGTTCCTTATGACCCATTTGGTTTTATTTGTGAAAAGAGATTAAAGAATAAATCATCCCCTTATATACACCACAAGATTCCAGAACTAGAACAATATGCCAATCAAGATGAATGGGTTGAAGGAACACTTGTTGAGGAAGAAAGTGAAGCTGATAAAATGAACAAAATTATGAAAGATCTCGAGAAGAAGTATGACCTAGAATCTTGTGGTCAAGTGCAGGTACCCCAAATTGGCACTTCTTCAGCAGCAAATCTACAACAAACATTACAGGAAGGCAGTCCACCAGTGGCAGCAGAACCAAAAGGCAAGGGAAAGGAACCTGAAATTCAGGTCATTGAAACTTTGGTCATGGCAGAGAAACCACAAACTTCCAAAGCACCTGATCAATCACAGGTTTCTCCTACTCAGGTAAATCATCCACAAGTTCCAGAATTACAAACTCCATCAAATGTGGAAATAGGAAAGAAAAGGAAAGTTCCAGATACGACACCTCCTAAAGAGTCCTCAGGAATACATCAAGCCAAAAAACAGAAACCAGATCCAATTCCAGATGTAGAGATCATTGATGAAATGTTTGATGATGGAAGAGAAGACAGTCAACTAACTGGCATAGTTAGTGAAACAAACACAAGAGAGAAAGGAAAAGCTTTACAAAAGCAATTGAGTACTGAGGTATCCTCTTTCAGACCACCAAAAACAGATACAGGGGATATTAAAAGAACCTTCATTAATATTAAGGCAAAGAATGATCCATTAAGAATGAAGGTATATGATCAATATTTGAAAATGGCTCCCCATAATCAAGAAAGGCTAATGTCAGCATTTGACATGTCACAAGGCAAAATGATAATGAACCACTTCAAGTCAAAGGTGCCAAAACCCATTACTGCAGCTGACTACATCAGAACAAATTTTGAAGTTCTGGCGAAGGACATTCATCCTCTGGACCAGATAGAGCTACACAGACAAACTCGGGAAATGGTCTATTCCACTCTTACCAATAAAGCCATGGCAGCTCTAACACTGCAAGATTCTTTGAATAACACAAGTGCCCAATTGCAAATTGAGAAGGCCTCTTCTCAGGCCAAAGATAATAGAATAAAGTCTCTAGAAGACATAATCATTGGCTTGGGTCACAACCCCAAAGACATTAAAAGTATTGAGGCATTAATAAAGAAGAAAGATGATGACATAGCTGCACTGAGAAAGCAGCTAAAATTGCCAGCCTCAAGGCACCCTCAGACCCAAGAAGTTCTAAAGGGGAATTCACAGGAAGAAATAATGGAGTTGCTCCTAAATATGACTGAGCGACTAAGTGAGACGGAGAAGGAATTGGAACGAGCTTTGCAGGAACAGGAAACTATCAGGCAGACATCAACCACAGGTACTACAACAACAGGTCAGCTAACACAGCCAGCCCAGGTAAACACTTCTGGTTTAAGTTCTGATGAATTGATAAAGCAAATGGAAAGTTTACAACTAAGGGTCACAGAACTTCAAACCACAAAATCGCAATTAGTAAAATTGGAAGAGAAATATGATACATCTAAAAAGACAGTTGCTGATAACACCAGGGAAATAAAAAGATTAGAAAAATTGGTTCAGGCTTTGGAAAAAGATCTTTCATTGGAAAAACCTTTAAAGGAAATAAATGAAATTCTTTGGGGTAATATCATTGAGTTAATAAAGGGTATTTGGCCCTCTATTCAAGCTATTTTTGAACAAAATGATTTGGTTAAAATAGCCCAAGAAGAAATATACAGGACAAGAAATGAATTAAGAGGTAGGCCTGAGCAGGCCAATCAGCTTATTCAATTTCTGAACACCAGGACAAAGCAACAGCTTGCAGTATTAGGGATTGAGGACAGGACCGGCACAGTTTTGGAAATAAAGAGAGTTTTTATCAAAAGAGCTTTCATGCAGAATTTAGAAAGGAAGTGCTCAGATGTTTTGGTTGATATCAATATTTTCAGAGAGAAATTTCAAGCTTTGTTGGACAGTAGGTTACCAAGTCCTATGCTCTCAGAGGATCAAATAATGGACTTGGAAACCTATGTAAAGAAAATAAATACTCATGCTCAAAATACAGCTGCTTGTTCTACTAGTTTACCAGAGTCAACATTACCAACAGGGAGAAATATCTATGATAGAGTGAGGAATTTATTTCATCTGGAACATGAAATAAAGTATCTGTTTCCTAATGAGCCCTCCTTTTACAAACTCACCAAAGCTGATGAGACATTGAGAAAACTCAAAAGAACTATAATACCAGACGATCAATGGTGGAAAGACCTATTGGAAATTCTATGAAAATTATCTTCAAGATGAGAATTTCATCTTTTTACTATTATGTGAAAGGTAAAAATGAGCACAAATGAAAGAGTATCAGTTGAACAGTTTAAAGAGTATCCGTAAAAACAAAGAGTATCAAACAAGCAAAGAGTTTACTCCAAGGGACAGCACCGAGCTCTATCTCAGCACTTACCTCCAGCACATCAACAAAATGAGGAAACAGCACATCAGCAGTTACCTATTATTCTATCCACGAGACCATTTGTCTCCTGTTTATTTGTAAATTACTCCTTAGTCACCCTAGATTATTGGCTAGGTTAGTGTGAGATTTTTTTTCAAGTTTTTCTTGTATAAATAAACCCTCAAAGGAAGTATTGAGGGTGGATTCTATTACTCTGCTGTAACATTGAGATTTTCGGAATAAAAAAGCATTTTGGAGAAATTTATTCGTGGCTTACTGGATGACGATTTGAAGTACAGGACTTTTTGCAGGATTCATGTGTTGGACTGCAGTTCAATAAGTCTTTCTACCCTTTGTCTTAAGTTTTTTATCAGTTTATAATATCATTATGTCCATTTCTGAATAATTTACATAAAGGATTGAATCAGAATTTACTTAATTGTACTCTGATTTCAGATGTGATTGTTCTTAATGTTTTCCTTTGAATTAGTTATAAGCATGAATTCTTAAATGCTCTTGCTTTTCTAATTTAAACATTGTTGATTACTATAATAAATAATTCTTCATTGCTCTTTGTTTGTAGTCATCTCATTTCTCTTTTTTAACATGGTGAAAGATTCTTAGCTGCCTTTCATCCCTTCAAAATCATCCCATCCACTTTAAATTTTAAGGATTGTTCTCTGTCTAGCTATCTTGCCCTGTAAAGCCATCTTGTGCGTAGAATAGAAATCCAGTAAAGCCATCCTTTGACTCCATAGCCCAATGGACTGAAAGCCCTCAACCTTGCCCTTAGTTTTTGGATTCCACCATTTTCCCAAAAAAAACTCTTGAATCTATAACTAGCCTAAAACCTTCCAAGAACAAAGATAAATTATAAAGAGAGAGCCCTCTCTGGATGCAGATTGGCTAGATTCTGCATCTAAAAGGTTTGTTTGTGGTTACCTTGGGTATACTTTCCTCTTACACAACTTCTAGGAAAACCTGAGTGATAACATAGTGGCGACCATACTGGGGACCTGAATCATTTTATTGATGCTATTGTTTGATTTATAAGCTATAGACAGAGTCTGAAGATTAGCCAGGTAGCCTTTGAAATTGCTTTTGCTCTGCAATTGCAAAAGTAAATAAATGTTGCTTCAGTCTATCTCTGATTTAGCTTATATACTGAACCTTAGTTTCAAAATTTTCAATCATATTCTCTAGTTTAACAGATCTTTGAGAAAATTTTTAATCACACATCATTATTTCTTGAAGAATTTGTAGAAGTTGTATTTATTCTTTCAATTAAAATCAAAAATTCAAAAAACACATAGGCTAGGAAAACTGGCTTCAGAAAGGATTCGACATACTAGGTCAAACCCTGGCCCTAATCCACCACCAATATTTGAAATCCAAATCTGATTCCTAGGATTCTTAGAAGACAAGGAAGTCAAGAAAGTTCTGAAAGAGGAAGTCAGGAAAGTTCAGGAAGTTCTAGACCACTTTCTAGATCTGCATCTTGTCCTGTGAAAATTATATATATTGATGACATTCCTTTTGATGCACGATTTGAAACATCTTTATTTGTAAATTTTTCTGAAACTGAATTATCCAGATTAGTTCCAGATCCATTGTTCTTTGAATATTTGCAATACATATTTGTTTCGCATCATCTTGACAGAGAATTACATAACTCTATTTAGATTGACCAAACCTTTGAACAAAGTTCAAACATCTCTGTAATTACTGAAGCATCTCCAAGTTCAGTCACTTTTTCCCAAACTTTTCAAACACCTGTCACCCCTTCTACTCCTCCATCTCCTCCTGCCATACCATCAACTCCTATTACCCCACTTTATCTTCCAATGGCCAATAGATATGCCCCTTTACAGCTACCAGCCAACCCTCTCGCTTTGCCCCAAGATTACCAGAGTAAGATCACACCTTTTGATGGATCAGGTACTTACACAACACAACAACACACCAAAAGGATGACTGATTACTTTGAGTTCTATGAGATTGATACTGATAATGTCCGAATGAGAATTTTCGTTCAGAGTCTTACTGGAGAAGTTAGGACGTGGTTTAGGGCCCTTGCTCCAGATAGTATTGCTGATTTACCAGCTTTATATAGGGCATTTTTGAACATATGGGAGAAGAAGAAGGATCCTCTTCAGATCCTGTCAGAATTCGAAAAATTAAGAAGAAGACCTAATGAAACAGTACAAGATTACATCATTAGATTCAATGAAGCATATAATGCAGTTCCTCAAAACTTAAGACCCCCACCTGATTTCGTATTGGTTAAATTTCCAGACGGTTTTGATTCTGACATTGCTTATTCCATTAGGGAAAGAGCTCCCCAAACATTAGAGGAAATGCAAAGTATAGTGGTGAGTGTAGAAGAAAATATGATAGAAAAACGAGCCAGAGCAAGAGCAGAAAGAAGAATGCCTCTGAATGAAGAACCTTCAGCTTTTGAAAAGAAGCTGGATGCAATTATTAAAGGTATGGAAAGATTAGGAGACAGAGTAGAGACTATTGAAAGAAAGTCTTCTACTAATAATCAGAATGTTGCAAGAAACCCAAACTTTAGGAGGAATCTGAATCAAAATAGTGGAAAGAATGTCCCTGACCAAAACATTAGGCCACCTTTCCAAGAAAAATTTGTTGAAGGTTCAACTTTTGAAGAACCTACAGAAGATGTAGAAATAAACAATGTAACTGATGACAAAAATGAACCAGAAGTATTCCTATCCCAGGATGATCAAGAGAATCACATCCTTGAAACATTCCAAACTCATTCAGGTGAGACTTTTGATTTTAAGGAAGGCTATGACACAGCAATTTATGAAGTTCATAAATAGTACAACTTGAGAAGTAGACGGATTGATGTGCCAGAGAATAGCAAACAGAAAACTGCAAAACAAAATGTCAAAGGTAAAACTAGCATCCCTCCTGTACAAAACACTCCCCCAGTACAAATTCTGTCTAGGATAACTCCCAATTCTTCAAATCCAATAATTGAAGATGTCTCTGACAACCAACCAATCAATGAACAACAATCTAGTACTTTTCCTCCTGTGGGAAATGTAGAAGAAACAGTAGAA
Source organism: Pinus albicaulis (assembly GCA_034641835.2). NCBI lineage: Eukaryota > Viridiplantae > Streptophyta > Pinopsida > Pinales > Pinaceae > Pinus > Pinus albicaulis. The sequence continues at coordinate 841,172,828 of CM076583.1, forward strand.
GTTAGTTCAGATGCCCCTTCAGAACAAAATTTCATTCATGAAAAAGAGAAAAACATTGAAGACCCAAAAAATAGAGAAAACCCAACTGTGCAAAACACTAAAACTCAAATAGAAAAACCTTTCAATCTAGAGGCTGAAATAGGCAAACTCAAGATAGCTGTTCCTTTATCAGAATTGGCTAAACATGAGCTCTATAGAAGTCAAATTACCAAGTCCCTAAATATTAACATTACTGGATTAGATGATTCAGTAAATATTCTTGATGATCAACCCAAACTTCTTTTTGGCCCCGAGGTAAATGGCAAACCAGAAAGTGGAGGAACTCCTCCATTTTATGTAAGCCTGAATGTTCATGACAAGATACTCCATAATGCAATGCTTGATTCTGGAGCATCTCACAATTTGATGCCAAAAGGAGTAATGGAAAGATTGAATCTAGATATTACCAGACTGTACAAAGATTTGTTTTCATTTGATTCTAGTCAGGTAAAATGTTTAGGTTTGATTAAAGATTTGTGCGTTACTTTGGTACAATACCCTGCTAAGTCTGTCTTAATGGACATAGTAGTTGTTGATATTCCACCTAAATATGGTATGTTATTGTCTAGATCTTGGGGTGCTAAACTTGGAGGATCTATTCAACTAGACATGTCATATGCAACTATTTCAGTATTTGGTCAGCCTAAAAGGTTATATAGAGAAACCTTGATGAAGTACTTAGTCAGTAGCCATGAGAAGCCTGAAAACTTCCCTGTTTACTCTGTACATTCTGATATGGATTCTTTTATTTTATACAATGCCGAGTTGGATTTTCCTACTGAAATAGAAGCTCCAGAATTGGAAACCATAAACAAAACCACTGTTAAAATTGAAGAAATCTCTGAAAACAAAGAAACAACAGATGATCAAGAAATACCTGAAGAAACTAAACAACTAGCTCCTGTCAAGAAACATTTTAAAACAATTGATGAAGATTATGAACATGAAATTCTATGGCATTTAGAGTTTGATGGCTCAGTAAACAAATTAGGTGTAGGAGCTGGGATTTGGTTACATAATGTCGAGAATAATCATGCAGAGGGTCATGCTTATAGGTTGAATTTCAAATGCACTAACAACATGGCAGAGTACGAAGCTCTTTTATTAGGGCTTAAACATGTCAAGAAGTTAGGAGCCATTAGGGTATCAATCATAGGGGACTCCGAACTAATTATTCAACAGATTAAAGGAGAATGTTCAACAAAAGACATGAGACTGAAACAATACAGAGAGACAGTTGTAGAGATTCTCAACACATTTTTACAAGCTCAACTTGCCAAGATTCCCAGGAAACAAAATTTGCATGCTCACAGCCTCACCATGTTTGCTAGTACATGCAAGTTACCTTTTGATCCTAATCATCAGTTTTCAGCTGAGATTAGACATAGGCCTGCTATACCAGACAATCTTTTGAATTGGCAAGTATTTGTTAATAACAATCAAATCAATAATTTTTTGACACTTCAAAATGAGTTTTCTAACTGTAATATAGATGAAGACATAACTATTGATGAATTTGATCAGGAAAAAGAAAAAAAAATAGGAATTTCAAAAGAAAATGCAATTCATATGCTGCACCCAACCACATTCACAGAAAAAGACATGCAGAATTTGAAACATATGGAATCTGATGAGATCATAGAAGATGAGACAGAAATCATCAATTTGAAAGATAATCATTTTCCCAAAGGATTAACTCCTCTGGAAGATCTGTTTGACTCAAATGATATTCCATTTAGACCTAAAATGGAACCTGTTAAGGCTGATATGGAAGAATGCAACTTAGGAACCCCAGAAAATCCCAAAATGGTTAAGTTGTCCAAATCTCTTCCACAAGATCAAAAGGTCAAATATGTTGAACTATTGAGAGAATTCCAGGATGTTTTTGCCTGGAGTTATGAAGATCTGAAATCTTATGATACATCCATCATTCAACACACTATACCTTTGAACCCAGATCAGAAACCTTTCAAACAAAAGCTTAGAAGAATAAATCTTGTTTTATTACCTTCAATTGAAAAGGAAATCAAAAGAATGTTTGAAGCAGGGATTATAGCTCCTATCAGATTCTCAGAATGGGTTTCTAACCTAGTACCAACTAGGAAGAAGACAGGAGAAATTAGACTGTGTGTTGATCTAAGAAATTTGAATAAAGTTTCTTTAAAAGATAACTATCCTTTACCAAAAATGGACCATATTCTTCAGAGGGTAGTAGGATCTTCTGGGATATCTCTATTGGATGGATTTTCAGGGTACAACCAGATTCTGGTTCATCCTGATGATCAGGATAAAACAACATTTACAACACCATGGGGTACATTTAAATATGTCAAAATGCCATTTGGGCTCAAGAATGCAGGAGCTACATTTCAAAGAGCAATGGATATTGCTTTTGCTAAAGAAATACATGATTTTCTGGTTATTTATCTAGATGATCTAACTGTTTTTTCTAAAACAGATCAAGAACATTTAGATCATTTAAGGCAAGTATTTATAAAGTGCAGAAAATATGGAATTTCTTTAAACCCTAAAAAGTCATTATTTGGTTTGGAAGAAGGAAAGATTTTAGGCCATATCATTTCTAAAGATGGCATTAGGATTGATCCAGAAAGAATACAAGCAATTTTACAAATACCTCATCCTAGAAACATAAAAGAGTTGCAAGCATTCATAGGAAAAATTAATTTCTTGAGAAGATTTATTTCTAGTTTAGCTGAATTACTTAGATTGCTTACTAACATGTTGAGGAAAGATTCAAGCATTGATTGGACTGTAGAAGCCAAACAATCATTTGAGGAAATTAAAATGGCTTTAACAAGGACACCAGTTCTTACAAGTCCCAAATTTGATAGAGATTTCATTATTTTTTCATTTGCTTCTGAACACACAGTTGCAGCTGTTTTACTTCAAAAAAATGACCAAGGGTGTGAAAAACCAATAGCATTTTTTAGTAAAGCACTTAGGGATGCATCTCTGAAATACAATATTATGGAAAAACAGGCTTTTGCATTGGTAAAAGCAATTAAAGATTTCAGGGTTTACATATTATATTCTCATGTGATAGCTTATGTGCCTAATGCTATAGTTAAAGATATTTTGACTCAAGATGGCATTGAAGGTAAAAGAGGTAAGTGGATAGCTACCATTTTAGAATATGATATTGAGATTAAACCAACAAAGCTCATAAAAGGTCAAGGTTTGGCACAACTCATGACTGAAACTAATTGCCAAGCCTTAGACATTAACGAACTGGATGACAATCAGGAGATGGCGACTCCACAGATCAGTCAAGATTTCTTAGATTCACCCTGGTACACTGATATAATTCATGTTTTATTAAACCTGCAAGCTCCTCCAGGGTTGTCCAAAACGAAAAGAAGATTTTTAAAAATGACATCTTTGAAATATTGTATTTTAGATAGCACTCTATTTTGGAAAAATCATGAAGGAATCTTGTTGAATTGTCTATTAAAAGATGAAACTGATAAAATTCTTGATGAATTTCATGCAGGGGATTGTGGAGGACATCTCTACTGGAAATCAACTGCAGACAAAATCTTAAGAGCTGGTTTTTACTGGCCAACTTTATTTTCTGATGTTAAGAAATTTGTAACAACTTGTCATAAATGTCAGATATTTGAGGGTAAAAGAAAGTTGTTACCCCTGCCATTAAAACCAATTTCCACAGAAAGACCTTTTCAACAATGGGGATTAGATTTTATTGGAGAAATTCATCCCCCTTCTTCAGGTCAACACAGATGGATTTTAACTGCCACAGACTACTTCACTAAATGGATTGAAGCTATCCCATGCAGACAGGCCAATGATTCTGTGATCATAGGGTTTTTAGAAACCAACATACTTTCAAGATTTGGCTGTCCAGAAAAGATTGTAACAGATAATGCTGCTGCATTTAAGTCAAAGAAAATGATTAGTTTCTGTAGTAAATATCATATTACTTTAGGCCATTCAACAGCTTATTACCCTCAGGGTAATGGACTAGCAGAATCCTCCAATAAAAGCCTTATCAATATCATAAAAAAGTTATTGGAAGAAAACAAAAAGATTTGGCACAAGAAACTGACCAATGCATTATGGGCAGACAGAATTACAACTAAGAAATCAATTGGGACTAGTCCATATGAGTTAGTTTATGGCCTTGAAGCAAGATTCCCATCATCTTTAGGAATTCCTGTTATGAAATTACTTCAGGAGGCTCAAGTAGAGCCAAATGACATTCAAAGAAGAATTAATCAAACAATCCACTTGCAACAAACCAGGGAAGAGGTATATCAAAGATCACAAGTCTTGCAGGAAAAGCTAAAGAAAATGTTTGATAAAAGGACTAAAGCAAAATATTTTCAACTAGGTGATAAAGTCCTAAGATGGGATTCTAGGAGAGAAGAAAAAGGCAAACATGGAAAATTTGATTTTTTGTGGAAAGGGCCTTATATCATTCATGCATTGCAGGGGAACAATACATACTTCTTGAAATATGTGGACAATTCAGAAGTTGAAGAAGGACCAGTCAATGGTCGAATGCTCAAGCATTATTTTGATCCCATTTACTAGAATGTTTGATTTTTCTAACTTGTACATAATATATCCTTTTTTTTAATGCAGTTTGGATTGGATGGTGACTTCTTGGAGTTGAAGCCCGAAGTGAAGGCCCTAAGCTTCAAAAGTTTCACTATCATATGTAAAATAAAGCTATCAAGAGAAGGAGATTACATAATTCAGTTTGAAGACATGTTTAGGCATCTGACCTATTGTTCTTGACTTTCCACAAGGAAAAGCCATCCCCAAGTGGAGCCAGTGTTAGACTCCTATACCAATAGGTGTCATTTTTCATGATTGTCTTGATTGAAATATGGAATATGTTCAAACCTTCTTTCTTGAGCAAAGGTGTTCCATATTCTTGAAAACTAAAAAATCAAAAAATTTAAAAAATGTAAAGAGGGTATACCCTAAAAGAAAAATCAAAGGGTAATAAAAATAAAATGGTCAAAAAAGTGGAAGAAATGAACCCCAAACAAAAAATAGACCAAGGAAAGTGTGCAAATCCAAATGCCACTACTATTTCATTTTTGTAATAAAACAATTATGTGCAGCTTGTCAAACTTTTTCCACAATTCATGAATAGTCAAACTGTTTAAACTTGACTTATTCATATTTCAATTTCATGTTATAGAATAGAGAATAAATATCTGACCAAACAGTTTAATCTTGGCAGATAAGTAGATAGGTAGAGTTAATAAAAGGTGCTCAACAGTTTAATCTGAGCCCTTGGATGTAATAAGGGTAGAATTAGATAGATTTGCCTTGTAAAAATAAAAGATTGATAAGGGTTTGCAAGTCTAAATGCACCCTAATAAAGAAGAGAAAATGGTAGTGTTAAGTAGATAGGGTAGGTAGATGGTGCTGCAAAGTGTTATCTGATGAATGATGCTGCTACATGTTTTTGATCCTTTACTTTCATCACAAATACTAAAGCAGGAAATACACTGGAAAATCACAGCAAGCAAAGTCAAACTCATTAACTTCCCTCATCACTTTACCCTCAAAAGTTTTACTAATTTCCCCCAAAGTACTAAGGTATTTGGAGATCAAAAGGGCCCAAGGCATTTCCTTGAATTTTGGAGGGACCGGACCCTCGGCCTAATGATCAAAAAGAACTAAGTACTCTAGATAATTCATCATTATAATCATTCACCTTTAACCTTGTCCTAAGTAAAATCCCATTTTACTTAGGAAAACTATGCAAAATTCCATAAAAATCCCTCAAAATAACTTACTATTCTAAGTTTAAGTGTGGAAGATGAGATACTGCTAAATACTTCAGAAGTTATCACTTTCTTAGATGTGCAAAATATTTTGAGTTCCCTTGTCCCTGTGTCATAATAATGTTTAACTCTATTTACTAAATCCCTGGTGAAATTCCTTATCCTAAGTATAATAACTCCTTTTATATAAATATCCGAAAAAACCCTCTATTATAAAGTTTAGCCAAAGTATTTATTCCCCTGTGCATTCGAATAAAAACCCACTATACAAGCCCTTTGGTTAAATATATCATTATATGTTAATCCCGCCCCTATGGTAAGTTAATTATATTAATTAATTTATCATATAATAAAACATATACGAGAAAAACTTTAAACATATGGTTTATATGTTTAACACAAAAATAAAAATAACACCCGAAGTTTTATTTTCTAAACCAAAACTTTGGAAAATTTCTATGCCACCGTGGCCCATCCACCTGGCAATCCACCCGACGTTTGAACTCCACCGCGACCCCTATTTCCATTATACAATGGGATTAACTAATTATCAGAATTAGTTAATAACCACCCTTCTCCGCCAATTAAAAGCTCTCCGGGATGTTTTATAATGTTAAATCGCGTTTAAAACCCCGCCGGGCCCGCACGATAAAACTCCGCCATCTCCTAGTATTTTCCACCGTTGGATCACCCCTTCACCGATCGACGCTCCACGTCAATTCCGCTACCCATCCTTTGTCAGAGTTTTAACCAGCGGGGGCTTGGTGGTATTTGAACAGTTCATCATCCACGCGTCAAAGATCCAATGGAATCGCTGCCCTCCCAACTAATACCACCTTCGTCCATAAGCGGTGCGGGGACTTACCACTTACTTCCCGGCCCCTCCACACGTAAGCTCGTACATTGATGACGTCACTCCTCGAAAAACTAAAAAACCCTTTTAACTTGTAAATAAAGCCAATTTTCATGTTTTTTCCGTTATTTTCGTTAGTGAAAACGACGGCGCTTTCTGCTACGATTTTTTGAATTTCCACTGAAATCTACTGTGCTACCTAATTTCGCTTCAAGATTTCGCTGCACCTGTGTCCGAGTACCCTCCCGCCATCGCCTGATACCTGTTAAAAGCCAGTTTTCTTCCAAGAATAGGTATTTATCCTATAGCGCTTTGGAAACTCAATAGAAAGTCTGTTTTCCCTGTTTTCCACTGAATTGGTAATTAAATCCTATCACTGAGATTATTCTCTGAGATTTAAAACTGTTATTTCTATCCCCAAACCTGCAATTGTGTCAATTTCCCTCATTTTAAATTGAAATTGCGCCCGGCCGTGAAGAAAACCCAGGAACTTCCGTTTTGAATCCACAAGAACCAAAATGGAAGCCCCAGCAGCCCTAAATGTGACCCCACTGAATGCTTCTCACAGAGAGCTAGAGTATTTACCCTTAGTGGATAGAGATTTTTAGATTAAAGACTTGCATTTTGATGAAAGTCCCCTTCTGAGTTATTGTCGCTGCAGAGACGAATACTCAAAGGGGCAAGATCTCATTGGGTTGTGGGAATCCAATCTCCCATGGTATCTCATCCCTTCAGTCATTTTTTTCCCAGAAATCATCCACCTTTGTCTCCTGTTTATTTGTAAATTACTCCTTAGTCACCCTAGATTATTGGCTAGGTTAGTGTGAGATTTTTTTTCAAGTTTTTCTTGTATAAATAAACCCTCAAAGGAAGTATTGAGGGTGGATTCTATTACTCTGCTGTAACATTGAGATTTTCGGAATAAAAAAGCATTTTGGAGAAATTTATTCGTGGCTTACTGGATGACGATTTGAAGTACAGGACTTTTTGCAGGATTCATGTGTTGGACTGCAGTTCAATAAGTCTTTCTACCCTTTGTCTTAAGTTTTTTATCAGTTTATAATATCATTATGTCCATTTCTGAATAATTTACATAAAGGATTGAATCAGAATTTACTTAATTGTACTCTGATTTCAGATGTGATTGTTCTTAATGTTTTCCTTTGAATTAGTTATAAGCATGAATTCTTAAATGCTCTTGCTTTTCTAATTTAAACATTGTTGATTACTATAATAAATAATTCTTCATTGCTCTTTGTTTGTAGTCATCTCATTTCTCTTTTTTAACATGGTGAAAGATTCTTAGCTGCCTTTCATCCCTTCAAAATCATCCCATCCACTTTAAATTTTAAGGATTGTTCTCTGTCTAGCTATCTTGCCCTGTAAAGCCATCTTGTGCGTAGAATAGAAATCCAGTAAAGCCATCCTTTGACTCCATAGCCCAATGGACTGAAAGCCCTCAACCTTGCCCTTAGTTTTTGGATTCCACCATTTTCCCAAAAAAAACTCTTGAATCTATAACTAGCCTAAAACCTTCCAAGAACAAAGATAAATTATAAAGAGAGAGCCCTCTCTGGATGCAGATTGGCTAGATTCTGCATCTAAAAGGTTGGTTTGTGGTTGCCTCAGGTATACTTTCCTCTTACACAACTTCTAGGAAAACCTGAGTGATAACAACTTCTATGGAGGAAAAAGGGGAGGTTTAACAATTGGGCTCTTGTGAAGTGCATGAGAAATTAGACATGGTAAGCATAGACCTGGGAGAACCTTCCCTGGCATGTGAAATATTTCATGATTATCTTCATGAGGGGAGCATAGCTAGTTAACAAATATGAAAAAGGAAAGATGGATGGACATGTATCCCGATACTCCTGCTTCAAAAAGGGTTTGTACTGTTCTGAGTCTAGGTAGCTCTGTTTAAACCATTTTTCCCCAACATAAGGGATTTTGGTAGCTTTGGAAATGGATCTTGGAGAAAACTTGAAATCTAAGCCTGCCAGCTGAAAGTGTTTCCCTTGCAATCTCAAAGCACATAGATGTGTCAAGGGGAGATAGCTTTTCACCTCCTGAACCTTTGAAAAAAATCTAGACATCCAACTTTATGAAAGTTAAACAAGACTGATGGATGAGCATTTACCTCTTCAGTTGAAACAGGTTCAAACCTCCTTTGAGGGCCACTTCTGCTGTCTTGCCTAGGAGGAATTTTGTTTTGGATACTCTTTGCTAGTTGACTAAGACAAACAATCTCAAATAGTTTTTGAAATGGTTTCCCAACACCACACCTTGTCCTCTTTGCAATTTACTATGCTTCTTTGATGCCAACAAACAAGTACTTGTCAAATGAAAAACAAAATCAATTCATCACTGTGTTTGAGAAAAGATTTTGAAAAATATGGTTTGTGTTTTCCTTGTTGAAAAAGGATCTCCTTTGTTTGACAAAAACACCTGTCCCTCCAAACATTGCTCTTTAGATATTCACTATTCTTTACAACGTAAACAAGACACCCTCAGCTGACTTGAAAAACCTTTCAACACAGACTCTGCCCTTTTTTGAATTTTGGGGCTGCAAAAAGTTTTCTATTTGATAAGACAGAGAGGACCTTTAAAATGACCAAGCCTTCACTATTTTCCCCTTTGATTTTGCAGACAAGGTTTTTTCTTGTTTTAAGCACTGTTAGGACACCTTCCAGCCAACTTGAGACCTCTACAACTCTGTATTTCTGCCTAGCAACTGTGGGCTATCACTGTTTTTAAAGGCAGTTAGGGCTCTCTAAAACTGATCAAACACTTTTTCCTATCACTGTGTGAATGTTTGACACCCACAGTCAACATACAACTTTACTTTTGACTGAAAACCCCACCCTCTTTATCACTTCTTTTCTCTTGTGCTTTTAACAGGCTAGGTTTGTTCATTGTTTACACTGTCAGGACATCGTTTCAGGCAATTTTGAGATCTTTTCTCAACACAGGAAGAGAAACACCTTCTAAACTGATTTTGGGACCTTCAAACATAAGAATTACTTCTTTGGTTTTGACAAAAACTCTATCTTTTTACCACTGTCTATCTCTGTGTTTTTAAATGGTGAAGTGATTTCAAAACCACTATTTCTTTTTAGGGAAAAACATAGAAAAACACCCCCTTAAAACTTCAAATTTTACCGTGAGGTAATGGAAAATACCTCGAATATTGTTCAGGGGCCTTGGTTGATCAATGAACAACCTTTAAAAGTGTTTTTGGGAAGCCAATGAGGGAGCGGCGAGTTTGAAGCAGATGGCGCCGTGCACACGAAAGCTGTTGGGTCGGCTTCGGGTGGAGGTGAACGAGGACGCACAGGTGCGCCCTGCACGGCTATAGGCATGTTGCGCAACCATTAAAACTCTATGTATATGCACTCACAGGCGCGCAGCGCAGGTCTGAGCTCGAATTTTTTTGAAGAAATGCTGAAATGACTTGTTTTCTCCAGTGAAACAGCTAAGGGAGCATTTGTTTCATGTTTTTAAATTGAAAATGGGACTTTGCAATGATCTCCTCCACCTTTAAAAGTCAAACAAGAAAAAAAAACCTTTGTAATTACTTTGTGAGGGTTTGAATGCCCTTTGAAAAAGGTTTTTGCCTTATAAAGACACAAATCACTGTCTTTGTCATTTTATTATTTTTAAAACATCATAAAGGCCCATATTTGATCAAGACTCCCAAAAAAATGTTGTGGATGCTACTTTTGAAGATATTCACAGATATGACTTTTCCCAAAGTAAAGAAACCATCTTAAAAGCTAAAATCTCTTTCATTGTTTCTTCATCAAGGTAACAACCCTGTCACTGTTTGTGCATATCTGTCCTTTAAAGGGAACACTACTCAAAACCATATCAAGGATTGTAGATGCATCCTTGACATTTCCTTTGACTGTGGATGAAAAACCTCATTTACACTCACCAATGGCTTGATTCATATCTGTTGATCAAGGAGAAAGGCCTTTAGAAACTCTTAATGCAATTACATACAACAACATGGTTTGTTCATATGTACATAAAGAAGTCTTAGTCTGTGACAGTGATATGCCTTGTTTCTTTCAGTTTTGTCTCTGAATTTAAAAAATTTGTCATACCCTTTCCTCACATTGATGAGCCTGTTCCAAGTTTTGTTCACTTTAAATTTAGATTGCCTTTGAAGGAGATCTTTGATAGAAGAAAAACAAAGCTTATTTGAATACCATAATATCACTGCTTGGCCTATGTTTAACACCAGCCCTCAACTCAAAAACCTTGAATTGTTTTCTATAGATTTCCACTCTTTCTTTCAAATAGTGAAACCATGTAAGCATTCCTTGAAACACCACTGCTGTATCAGTGGTTTCATCCATTGGAGAAAAAGGTGTAAACAAGTTTTTTAGGCCATTTCCAACATTTTTAGCCTTGTGCTCTTTGAATGAGGCTACACCTCTATTCCTGACCCTCTGCTTGTTAAATGAAGGAGGCCAGCATAATATTCCCAACCATCTGCTCATGTTTGGAGGAGGTTAACATAGTCATGCTATTTCATCTCTTTTCAAACTGTGTCATCTTTCCTTGTAATGCATATCTCTACTTGGTATATCACAATAAGTAATAAAAAGTGAACAATTGACAATATGCCATGAGGGGAATTCTCTGAGATGTGTATCCTATTGATAGAATACACTTATGAATCTTTTGACCCCAGGAGCAACATCACTTGTATCTGAAAATTAAATGCTTGCCTGTTCTTAATTACTAACCCTTTTTTTACTGTGGTTACAGAAGTTTATTGAATTTTCTCTTTTGACTAGTACTTTCATCCCAAGCTCAAAACAACATGAGAAGCAGTTGTCTTCTCATGTTTTTCTTGACAATGTCTTCTGGAATACCTAAAAATCTCTGCTTTTGAAAAATACACTGAAACACTGTAGATTAACACAATATCAGTTTGGCTTTTGAAACATGTATTGCTGAGACATCAAGACTTTTTAGTGGCGTGATCTAAGGGTGTATCAAGCTTTGTTTGCAGAATAGGACGGCAATCTATGACTGGTTGGTACTAGACAAAGAATCTTTTGTCTTAGGATAGTTTTCCAAGGGAGGATTTCCTAAAGCACCACTACCTAACTTAGGGGAGATCTTTGACAGATTTGGAGTATTCTCTTTGGTATGACCAGATCTGAAGATGACATATGACCAGAGGTAGGGTAGCTGGCATTCTTATAAATTAGTTGGTTAATGAATGAGATGGGGATGAGGGTGAATGACACTATATGACATTAGCTTATGACAGTTGATGGACAAGATTACATGACTGAAACTAGATAGGGCTTGACAACTAGGTTTTTCTCATCATAGGCTAATTGAAAAAGGTAGGAGGACAAAAATGTTTAGGGGTATTTTCTAGCTGACAAATTTGACAAATTGGAGATCAGCTTCTAGAAAACTTGGCTTTAAAAGCTAGTCATCATCAACAGGTGAAAAATATTGATGACTAACAGTCACAAAACGAAACTAATTAATTTGTGTTGATTAATAATGAACACATAAAATCAATTTAAAACTACTAAATTAGTAGTTTATATTAATTACTAATGAACACAAATAAAATTAGTATATGACTAAATTAGTTGTTTATAATGATTAAGAATGAAATGAAATCAATTGAATAGAAACTACTAAATCAGTTGTTTATACAATGAATATGAAACTACCCAAAAAGATCAATGACTGCTGTAAATGATAAATTTGTGATTACAAACATGACTAAATTTTGAATATATACCACTACTAGTAGCTAATTTAAAGTATCTTATAACACGACTAAAATTTAGTCATATTTTTTTGGTCATTAATTGGTTTTAAAGGATGACTAAAATTTTCATATATATAAATATTAGTATCTAATTTACAATATCTTATAACAAGGCCAACATTTTGGTCATTTTTCTTTGGTCATTAATTGGTTTTCTCGGGTAATCATATAGTAATATATTTGATTGTATATTTGGTAATTAATTACATGGATTATTTACTAAATTAATGACTAAATTAATGACCAAATTAATGACTAAATATACTACCAGATGATAAAATTGAGACAACCAGTTAATGACTAAGCTAAAAACAACTAAAAGTTGGCCACGTTATAAGATATTGTAGATTAGCTACTATTCGTCACTGACTGAAAAATGGTTGTTTATATGCAAATTTTAGTCTCTTTTTTAGTAACTAATTGGCCATTTTGTACTAGTGACTTAACCCACATGAAAGACATAAAAATTAACTTCTTCTAAACTATGAATCCTCTATTGGTATTATTGGGAGCCCCTTGATCCATTAAGGGTGTTCTACTATATCCAAGGGTCAAATCATCAAATCCATGTATGGTTTCACACCCATAAGCTTGGTTTTAAATCCAACCTCTTGGAAATTTAGCCCACAAGTGTATTTTTTGGAGCCAAATACTCCACAACCATGTACCTTAAGGTTTTGATTATCTTCCAACCTACCAATATCAGCATTGCCAACATCCTGACGGTGTCCTTAAAATGAAGGATGGCTTTTATTTTCCCTTACTTCCAAATTGTTTCTACCTCGAGGTCCTATCCAAGAAAGGAATGGTATTGAGCAAGAACGATAGGATATGGGTGTTCTGATCTGATCAATAATGGCTCCTTCAAATCCCCTTCCAAGGTCATTTTCACGTATTCTTCTATATTATCCTCACGTACTAACCAACATGCTAATGCCAACAATTGTGCAACCTCCAATTAAGGATTGGGGTCATCTATCGGCATATTAGAGATTACAAGGTAATTCATATAAAGTTTAGTTAGTTTTACTTTGTCCTCCATGACACACTCTAGGAAAAATTCTATGAAGTGTTTGGTCTCTTGCAAATATACAATGCTTGTTTTAGCTATCTATTTAATTTTTAATTTGTTCCATTTCTCTTTTAGGAATAATGAATGTGCCTTGGATGGTTTCCTACAGTTGGAAACCTCTAAGGAAATATGTGCCATGGTTCCTAAGGATGTCTCAATTGCAACAATCTGGGCATATTTTACTTTTAACAATTCTTTTTCTTGACACAATTAATTCCTTAGGTATTGATTTTATTTTCAAGGTGTTCTTTTTTTTTGGCTTCTTATATCTTCAATAATTCCATTTCCTCCCTCACTTTTTTAACTTCATCCTCCATGCTAGAAATATTAGCCACCCCTTTACCTTGATCCATTCTTCTCCACCTATGTGTTTCTACTTTAGAATTTGTACCTTAATAATCAAGTAAAGCACTAGATGTGTAGGCATCAATATTTTTGATGTACCTATTATAGGAGGATCAACCCTTAATGGTGTGGAAAATGAGGAGGGTAGCTTCCTTGGTGCAAATGGTTTTGTAGTTTTTTTCTGCCTCTTGTAACTTTGCATGCTATTGTTATAGTTTCTCTATTTTGTCATGAAATACTATCATTTCTCCCTGTTTCACCTCAGTTTATGTTTCCTTTAGCTCTTATAGGCCCTACACTTTTCCTTCCTTCTACCCTTTCTCTTCAGGGCAAGGTGTCCCTTCTATTTGAATAGGGGTGGTAGAAGGAGGTTGAGGTTTTCCACGGAATCTAATTCTAGTGCTCTTTCTCCTTGCATAGACAATTTTTTGGGAAAGTTTACTCTCTTTTGGATTGGTAGGGATACGTAAACCTTCCAATGTGGCTTCTATCTATTTTTACCCCTCCTCTAAGTTGCCTATCTTCTTTTGTTTTTGGGGGTTGGCTACTTCCTTCCCCTTCCTCCTTTTAGTAGTAATAGTTTTAGGCATGATAGGCTTTGATTAGGTTTCTGTAAATTCTTATCTATCCATATCCAAAAATTTGGCCCAAGGAATTTTGTTTTATAAGTCTTATAGTGCATAAATTACAATCAATTCAATCAAGCCATGATGGGCCACATATGTGTGATTTCCCTCATTTATCTTAATCCTCATCTCCTTATGATATTGTAAAATAAATAATGGGCTCAGTAGTTAATAGGTTGGGATGTGGGCTTGGAATCTTATCATATATAGCAACATTAATCGGTACGAATAGAATATGCTCAACCTAACCTCACAAGGTATGTACTTTAGGATATTCTAGGCTACCTCATCCCAAGGATCAAACAAGTTTTCTCTCCTAACTCCATTTTTGTCCTCACCATGTTGTTCTCCTTTTAGGAAGAACACCATCTTGGTAGTGATGAACTCTTATATCTCTTCCTTGTTCCATTGAAATACTTTGGGGAGAGTTGTGATTCTGGTCATTGACTCCTCATTGAAGTAAATTACTAGTCTCTTAATTGCAGTGACAAACACATGCCTATCGGCGTTCTACACATCCATGGAAAATTATATTTCCACTTCATCACTAAAGCCCTTGAGTCTTTAAAATAACCCTAACCATTTTGAATTCTGAAATATGGTTGTAACTCTAGGATGACGGTTATTCCCGTGTCAGTGGGCTCTCTTTTGTTAAACTACCTCCCATTTTGTCCTCATTGAGTTCCCTCAATGATATTTTGGAAACCAATTCTAAATCATACACAAAAATTCCTTCGTATAACACCTAAAAAATTAGTTGAATTCAATGGTTTTCTCTGTGGTTATACAATTGATATGCAATGGTGTGGATATATTGCTATAGGAAATCAGGTTTCTTGATGTATAACCTTTGTGTGCTTCCTAAATCTCGGAGGATGTATCTAGACAATTAGGTCCAACAGAAGTTAGTATTGATGGCATGTGAATTGGGAAGATATAATTCATGGATAGACTTGATGGCATGTGAGCCAATAAATTACAAGGCAAGCACAAGTTTCATTCTCAATTGTGATATTTTTATAGCTCAGTAAGAACCTTCTTCTCAATTATGAGATTTTCCAAATTATGAAATAATTATTATTTCATAATTTTGAAGTTGTGACAAAATAAATAAGATAAATTACGTAATTACGTAATTTTATCCCTATAACATATAAAAAATCATTCTAATATCCATATAAGTAAAAATAAGTGTGAAAGGGGATGTGTGCTAACCAACAACTGAGGTAAGTTGAACTAGGGTAACTATCACTATAGTGGAGGGAAAAATAGGGTTATAATGACCAAGAGAAGAAGACATTAAAATTTCACCGGTGCAGTAGTAGTTTTGGTGCATGGTTGTACCAAAACACACCTCTTTAGAAAGTTGGTTACTACCTACACAAGATCACATAATAAAATGATTATTTACTATTAGTGGAACATATTTAACATAATTTAAACTAATTTTGAGGGAAAACTAAGCATATAACACTAAGGATAAAACAAAACACAGAATGAAAAATACCAAAGCTCGATGGATCAAAAAACCTAATAACACAAGTGGAGAATTCTTCCTTTATTTGGTGTTGGTCGTGAAAAAAGATACAATGTTAAGCACTTGATTAGGGTCCTTTGAGCTATGGAGCTCAAATACCCAAAACAAGGAGGTCTCCTTCCCTTGAGTTCCTACAAGCATCTCCTTCCTTTGTGAAAGTATGGTGGATCAAGATCAAATGGTGAACCTCTCTCTCTTGGACTGAGATGTTCATTTTCAAACATATGAGTCCTTCCAATCCCTCTATTGTTGGACTATGCAGGGTGGTTTTCTATGCAGAAATCTGGCCAGCATAACAACGTGTCTCCATTTCATTTTCCAAAGGCTAGTTTCTATAGAAATTTTTTGAATTGCTCCTCCTTCTCTTGGCCCAATATTGATAGTGACTAAAGAGTGGAGGACAAATTCCTTTGTGGGTTGCACCTAATCCTCAAATTTGGCTCAAATTCAACTGTCCTTGAAAGTACTAGGTGGAGAATCATCCCAACGAAGTGTGCCAAGTGGTCATGGATGGTAAAGTTTCTCCATCTTCAGGACCGCGTGGCTATCGAAGGAATAGCCGTGTTGTGTGCAAAATTCATTTGTTGCTAATGTGTTGTCCATTAAATTTCACCTGAACCTTAGGAAAACATAAATTTGTGGTCTGCTCTAATGTATTTCTTCTCTAAAAATATTCATCTGTACCTTCTGCTTGACATTTTTTATGTCTTTTACCTGTACAATTTTATGGTGTTGATAGTTTCGCACTAATGTATGAGGTCTAGGAAGTATTGTATAGCCAAAATACATTATGTTTTATTCTCTGTATGATCCTCTCTTTTTTTTAGAGAGAGAGAGAGAGAGAGAGAGAGAGAGAGAGTAACTTGAATTGGAAGTAGGTTGGAAGACCCCTTGTCTTCAGTAAAAATACACCATGCTTTGTAGGAAATCTGCAAGGGATAAAATAAGCAATATTTCTACGAGGCAGGCATGTCCCATTCTCATGATGTTTGAATATTGAAGCTAATATGAAAAATACTGGTACGGTAATGTCACATTTTGTTGTTGGTGACCTGATGCTAGTTGATGACAACGATTTCTTACGCCCTTGGGGGAATTTTTATTTTGAAAAAAAAGGATAAATGTGGTACCCACAGGCATGGCATGTTTAAATAAAATTTCTCAATAGATGCATGTGTATTTGAATGTTGGGGACCTTCCTGTGTTAGCATTGTTAAAATAGATGCTTACTGATATATGGGTCTTTGACGATTTCCGACATAGTGCAACGGTTATGAAGTATCATACCATCCTTGACATGAAAACTTGTGTTGATGTCAAATTCCAAGAGGATTGATGACATAAATGGGCAATGTTAATTCTGATTGTGCCATCCGAGGATGCCCTTATTATGGTGAGGAATCATCCAAGGTACTACCTCCCTCCTCAAAAATGGTTTTTGAAGTAGACAAGAAGGAAGCATCAACTAATCGAAACAAGTATTGATACAAAGGATCAAGGTTTCCTGATGTATCAGGGTGCAATGTGATAGGTTAACATGATATGATGACGAGAGATATCCATAACTGATGATGGTTGTCGAGTGGCCCAAGGACTGAGATGTAAATGCGAGCAGCGACAGTCATAAAATTTTTTGATGGGGAAATCCCTAGGGTTGGCAAGACATCTAGGGTGTGTGTATGTTTGTTATGGTTGTCATGGTTGGGTGTGGAAAAATAATGAGTAGCTTTGACCAAGGTTGGTTAGGGACTGCTGCCAGGTAAGAAACATAAACGGATGGTTGGGAGTCTTCTCCTCAAAAAAAATTGTACACTTTCCAAATAAATATGAAAGTGGTTGAATGTACCGCACTATGATGTGAGGAGTGTGTTTTTCTGAGGGTGGGTCCCATTTTTTGGTCTCGGTGCGAGGGCAATGAAGTAGATGAAATGTTGCAGATGGGATATGTTGGGTGTGGAGCCTGATTATCTTGTTTATTTTGTATCACAGCATTGCAACCCTTTACCTTAATGGGGCGACAACTCCACCCATAATTAAATGCTTCCTAGGGGGTCCAAGGGAGGTGACTACGACTTTATGGAGCCCCCCCTAGTGGGGGGTTTTAGGGGCAGCACCCCCGAAGCTAAAAACAGATGTAAAATTGCCTTGTAAGAGTATATTAGTTTCTAGTCAATCTGGGTTGTTCATTAGATAGATGATATGACGGTAGAAGTTATGTTGAGTTTAGGGTTTTTTTCCCTAGAAGACAACCCCTCGCTTGTATGAGGGTATTTTATTGTGGCTATGTATTGTATGTGTATTCTTAGAGTGAGAAATAGATAGGGAGACTGTGAGAGAGAACAGAGGATATTATAGCAGATCTGCTGTAGGTTGTTTCTCTTCATTTTTTTGGATAATAAAAAGGAAGGACTGGTTGTTTTGGGTGGACGTAGCCCAAACTGGGTGAACCACGTATATCTATGTCTCTCTGGTTTTATGTGTTTTGTGTGCTTGTGTTTTCCGCATATTTTATGTTTTCATTGCTCTGTAATATATAATTTTCTAACAGGATATGCTTATGAGGGTGTGATAGGCCAAATGTGAAATGAGGTGATGTGTTTTTACTGATCCACTTTGTAGATAATGCTGGCCCAAGAAAGGGTTTTAACATGCAATGGATAAAAATTGACTTGATGTTTGATGATGGGTGTATGAACATGAAGTGGTTGTCGGGCTAGATTTTATGAGCATGGCTCTAGATTTTGATGTCTGTTCTACATGAGTTATGGATGCCATGGAAGGTGAGGCTTTATCGACCTATAAGGGTGTTTATCATGTACAAGATGGGGTGATGATAAAAATGGTCAGGTGATTTGAACCTATGGTTTTATTCTTCTAAAGAAATGATGTCAATATATGCAAAGCTTTCTAGGGAAGCCTGTCACGCTAAGGGTAGGATGATACCTACTTTTGTTCCTTTGTTGTCTGGGGAATATGGCAATTCGGTGTGCCTGCAATACCTACAAAAAATAACCCAAGTAAAATCATATTTTTCATACAAATATACTTGAAATAATTTTGAATTTGAAGCGATAAGAGAGGGCATACCTAAGTTGTGTTGTGGAGGTGGTGGACGTTGGGCCCAAAAAATGACTTTGTCTCAATCTTGGATTTATGAGGTGCAGTTCAAACATGATGAAGTGTTGATCATTGTGTTTCTCGTGGTTTTGAGATTGTGTACTTTGAGCTCTAGTTATGGTCTTTTGAAAATATTAAAAAGGGCAACATATAGGCCCGTATGGTTCATTTTCGATTCAGTTGTGCTTTTCGAGTGTTTGAGGTCAAACTAGAGCTAGATTCCTGAGCTTTTCTTGCCATTGCGATTAGCCAGAGTACCCGAGATTCACGTAGTCAGTGTCAGGTAGGAACTAAAATGTCCTGTTATTCATTTTTTTTATTTTCATATGTCGGTGGTCCATACAAATGTGATTTTGTATGGATTTTATGCCCATTTTTTAGCGGGACCACACAAGTGATCGAATATAGTGCGTGCGGTCCCCATGAAAAGGTTTCTCTTTGCACGAAGGCTCTGTGGGTAGTCAAGTTTTAGCACGCTGCTCCATGTGGCTATGTTTGGTACATGCGCGTAGTCAACAAGCAGAGACTTTTAACAAGCATGAGGAAGTCATTTTTGAAAGAAATTTTATGGTTTTTTGTTCAAAAACAGACTTTTGGGCATTTTCCTTGGTGGGAGGATGTTGTGGAGATTGCAGGGCTAGCCTAATCTCCATGTGACGGTGGCCCAATATCTCCATGCCCGAGAGACACTAGCTCCATATCTTTTGTTGAAGTTCCTAGAGAACAACATACTGTGATCTCAGGATGGGTTCTTCTGCTACTTGGTTCGATGCTAAAATAGGTGACAATGTGTTATGGTCTTGCGTAGGAGAGATGTGGTTATCCAACCTAAGACCGATGTCTATTTTTGGATGGGTCTCTTGCCTTAGGGGGAGGCGTTCCCTTATCCACTCCCTCCTGGGGGAGTGAACATTCATTACTGGGCTGAGGAGGAGGAGCACTGTGGTACTAAGCCTATTTCACAAGGTTGCATTAGAGTGCGATCTATCATTGATTTGGATGAGAAAGCTACTTTAGCGATGATAGTTCACCTATCTGGGTCGACATCGACCCACCGAGTGTCGGGTCCACATATTACGGTGTTGCATCGACTCCAGGCTGGTGACCTTTTTGATTTGGCCTACTATTTTTATCAGGGTATGGTCACTCATATGGCCAAAGCATAGAGGGGTGCTACGAAGACCTTTCCATATGCGATTATTCTTTGCAGTATCATGTGTGAGTGGGTTTTGAGGTTACGATCCATTGTGGCGGTGCGTCTAGGTCCTCTTAGGGATCCTCGGATGCACCAATGGGAATATGTGATGGCCTGTGGCTGTGGGGGAGAGGTGGGAAGGTATTGGGATGCTATAGGCGAGGCATGGTTCGAGTCGAACCCACATGTATTCCTCAAGTTTCCTTCTGCGAGGATGGATTTCTGGGGGAATCTGTACATGGGTCTCCCTCCCGGCTATGCATGGTGACCGAAAGGTATGATATTTTATATTTTTAGGCATTTGAGAGTTATATTTTTATATATATATATTTTCCTTTGATGGTGACACTAATACTATTTTTTGGTGTTGTAGATGTGGGGTTGACAGGGAATCCTACCGCTCGCTTGGTAGGACATTAGCCTAGATGGAGGGATCCACCTGGGATGGGTCAGGCCCAACCTGGGGGTTAGGTTGGTGTTGGGGGTCACTGAGTGGAGGGTATCAACACTGCAATAGATGGTGGGGATGTTTCCCTCCTAGCACGTGCTAAGTTGGCTAGGGCACGGGTGGCTGTGGTTGAGGAGTTGATAGTTAGTGTTGATATCTGAGTATTGGAAGTAGAGGCTAAGCGATTGATGTTGAGGGTTTATTGTGGGTTATTGAGACCTGAGACAAGATGGCATATGCTCATGTCATGGAATTCGTAGATTCGTGGAGCCGGCTAGAGAGGTTGACTCAGGTTTTACCGACTAGGGGTTTCGATGACCTGGCTGACATATGGTTGGAGATGGTGATGGATCGAGAGAGGGTGCATCGCCTGACTTTGCACCAAGAAGCATTTTCTACCATAGTTGTTGCTCCTATTCTTGCACCAAGTGCTCAGATGGATCCTGAGGACCCACCAGGTGGGGCTTAGCCCTAGAGACATTGTATGATTAGGGAAAGAAACCATTTATGAGGATGCTTCCCTGTGTTGGTGACATATATGCATATTTGTTTACTGACTTGATATTCTTTGACCTATTTTTTTTATACTGGGACACATATATTTTTGATGTAGATATGTGATATGTATTTTGGCGGCTCTTATGATGTGTCTATGGTTATTTTTATATGTTTTTATATGTTTATGATGGATGTTATGTATTTATGATGGATTTTATGGTTATGATGGGATTTTTCTTCATGGTTGATGGCTTATATGAGATGCATTCTAGTCTAGGACATGGTTAGCTATGTGATCGATTGCCTGATTTTGATCTCTTGGTATATGTGTAAATGTAATGTGATAAAAGTGGTGAACCAACCTTCATGCATGTAGGTATTTTCTAAATAAGCTCGAATCCCTAACTTCAAAGGTTTGGTTTAGCTATGATACTGCTATCTTGGAATCAAGAAATACATGTAAATGGTTGATGCCTTGGTTGGAGGCATCACTCGATAGTTCGATGACTGTGTCGTATTCTTCTTGATTTTTGTTGCTTACTGATACATATAATTGGTGAGGAATCGTGAGCATGAAGGAGGGTATATGCCCTAGGAGGTTAAAGCTAATTTTTGTGACCATCAAGAGGCTCCATCAGCAAATCCAAAATAGAATATGGGCAAACGATCCATCTATGACATAAGATCATTGCTTTTAGAAAAAGTCAATGATGATTGTGATCATCATAAAAATTTATGTTACATTCATTTTATCTTACTCAAAATTTCAGCCTTATGGGTGGAATTTTTTGAGGTAGAGTGTTATAGCATCATTTTTCACCTTCATATGATTCATGATTGCTTTTATGACTTTGGGCACCCATTCCTACAGACTTGGACAAATTCACTAAAAAACAGTGTAAAAATCCCCATACGCGATTATGCCCAGACTTTTCCGCGTGTATACGCGAGTCCAACTGCACTTTTCCGCATATGCCATTAAAATCATTAAAAAATATATAAAAATTCCCTATTTTCGGGCTGGGTTGATGGTTACTCTAGTAGTTCAACCACCCCAGCACGTGGCCAACTGTTTCCAACTAATTGAAACTACTTTGAGGGAGTATAAAAGCCCCTCATGTGCATGGCCTAAGGGAGAGAGAAATTTTATAGACATTATACTCTGTTGGAATCCCAGTTCAAGTCTGATTCCCCGTGCCTCCTACACTTTCCCAGATTTATACAGGAAACCCTTGTTTCCTGGAGATGTTCATCCATTTATATGCCATCTCGAGTGCACAAGTCTTGGAAGAATTTTAGCGAGGCAAGGGTGGGACGAATCCAGACGACGGTCTGCTCGAAGATCGTGGAAGGATTCAGGTGATCTCTTCACTCTTTATTTTTGTACATGCTGTTCGTAATAATGAAGAACCATCTTGTTCCTGAACTCGTGTGTTAATGTTTATTTATATGTGTGAAAAGATTATCATTTAAGCATTTATTATGGTTTATATAATGTTTCACATGGATTACACTAACGTTTAGGAGAAGTATATGCTGTACAGCTAGGTTTCCGTGCACGTTCTTTCTTGTTTCCAGGTTGAAGGAGGAAGAAGGGTTGTTGGGGGTTTGGACCCCGTGGGATCTACATCGAACATAGGACTTCGGGTGAGTTCTGCTATCATTGTTAACTAGTTTTTTGCATGCAAGTATGGTTGTGTGTGAGTCCTTCTGAATAGCATGCCCTGCTCTATGGAGGTTTAGACCCAACAAACCTCTAGGGTGATTTTCCCCGAAACATAGAGCCCATTAAAGGGACTGGCTAGGCATGTACCTTCAGGCTTTGACAAAATGTATTATCCTTTAAGGAGGAAATTTTTGATGATGTAAAGACACTTCCATAATGTTTCTGACTTCTTGGGTCCTAAGGCTTCTTTTGCAGCATCGTAGCGGAGGACTAGCTCCCCCTCAGAAAATGAGCAAGGGGTGAAGTTGCGGCCAAATTATGCTTTTACTCATTTCTTGTGAGCCTCATTGTGTTGGAGGGATTCCTGCCCACTTTCATCGATGATTTCTAATCGTGCCAACCTTCACTCTAGAAGTTGAATATCCATGAGAAGTTCGAGGGTTGCATGTAAGTTGGGGATTTCATGCTTAATGGGAAGCACAAAATCCACTCCTAATACCAACTGGAAAGGCATAAAGACTGTTGAAGATTTTATCGCTATGCGGTATGCCCATAAGGATGAAAACACCATATGGTTCCAGTTGGTTTTACGGTTATTTACCATGCGCTGTAACATAGTTTTGAGTACTTTTTTAACAACTTCTACCTAGCCGTTGGGTTGAGGGAAGTATGGTCATGCAAATTCGTGTGTGAACCCAAGGTGATGGGATAGCTCTTGGAATATTTCATTTTTGAAATGCTTTCCATAGTCAAAGACTAACTCCTTTGGTACACCAAACTATGCGATGACATGGTTGAAGAGAAACCACGTTGCAGTTTGTACGGTGTTATCGTACATGGGCATGGATTCTACCCATTTGGCGAAATAGTGGATGACTACTATGATGTATTTATGGTTTCCAGATGATGTAGGGTTTCAAGCCACAAAGTCAATTCCCCATTTTCAAAAGGGGTTGGCTACAATGACCGGGTGCAAAGGAGCTGGAGGCATTGTTGCCTTGTGAGCGAAGCGTTGGCATCATTCACACCTTTTGAATGCTTGTATGCAATCATGGAATAGGGTGGGCTAGAAATAACTAGCCCGTAAGAATTTTTGGGTGGTGTCCATCCTAGAGAGATGGTCATCATAAGCTCCACCATGGTAGTCCGTGAGTAAGTCACCGGCATAGGATGGTGTCCATGCCTCATCGGTAAAGGATGTCCCCCATTAGGAGCTTTTGGGAGGCCTGATGGCATATGGATCTTCAGTTGTCATAGGTGAGCTGGGCTTCGAAATTTTGGCTTCCGAGAAAAATAAGGATGTTTTCATGCCAGGGATCCTTTGTTGTTACAAAGAACAAATATTCATCTGGTATTGAGTCATTAACGAGGGATCCCTAGGTCCCATTAGGGAGATTGGTGATGAATTTGGCTAGGATGAGTGCTTTTTTTCTCTTTGGAGAGTTGAAATATAGATAAAATTCTTGTATTATAACTATCCATCGGGCATACTTATGGTTCATCATACGATGGGTTAGCAAGTATCGCATGGGATTGAGAGCTGCTATGACCATTGTGGTCTTGAGGATGATGTAATGCCTAATATTTCGTATTGTGTGTATTACGGCTAGGGATGTTTTTTATGCTAGCTTGTACTATGTCTAGTTTCTTGCTGACATAATAAATTAAGTGCTCTTTGTTGTATAGTTCGTCTTAGAACAATACCCCAACTATGGCTATATTTGATGCAGATCGGTATAAGGTGTAGTATTTTTCACAATTGGACGAGATGATCAAGGGGGCTGAAGACAAGGTATATTTTAGTGCCTCAGATGGATTTTGAGCTTGATCATCCCATTTGAATGGATTGTCTTGACAGAGAAGACGCAGGAAACCTAGTGCGCAAGTGCCATAGCCAGGGACAAAGAGTGGTAAGAAGTTTCCCTTACCTTGTAGACTTTGAAGTTACTTTAACATTTTGGGTGGTGGTACCTCCTTGATGGCTTTGACCTTGAGGGGGTCCACCCTGATTCCATGCTAGAATACTATGAATCCTAGTAGTCTTCCTGTGTTGACGCAAAAGACACACTTGATAGGGTTAAAGCACAAGTTTTATTTTTAGCCTTGTTGGAATAAAAAAAGTAAATATTCCAAATGGTCGGCTCACTTCTTGGATCGTACTATGAGTTCGTCCAAATAGGCAAGGATAAGATCAGCCAGGTCTTGGAAGATATAGTTCATGGCATGTTGAAAAGTGGCTCCCATGTTCTTAAGATTGAATGGCATAACCTGGTATGCAAATGTACTCCAA
This sequence comes from Pinus albicaulis, assembly GCA_034641835.2. Classification (NCBI taxonomy): domain Eukaryota; kingdom Viridiplantae; phylum Streptophyta; class Pinopsida; order Pinales; family Pinaceae; genus Pinus; species Pinus albicaulis. The sequence continues at coordinate 841,198,106 of CM076583.1, forward strand.
GGGGTGGTAAAAATGGTCTTGTACCGATCCATATGTTAGATCTGAATTTTATTGTACCCCGAAAATCCCTCTGTGAAGGATAAGGCTTCCTGACTGACGCAAGCATCAATGGCCTAGCCGATAAATGGGGTGGGGTGATTTTCTTTGGGAAAAACTTTGTTTAGGTATTGAAAATTGGTACAAACTTGAATGGTGATTTTTTTCTTCATTACAGGTACATGGTTAGAAACCCAAGATGTGTAAGTGATCAGATAGATGAATCTGACTTTATGAAGCTTGTCTATTCCTTGTTTGATCACTTCAACCTTACATGGGTGTAACTGACGTTGCTTCTGGTGGATGGGTGGTACGTTAGGCCATGTGTTAATGTGATTCTCCATGATGGTAGGGCTTAAACCTGGAATTTCTAAATAATCCCACATGAAGATGTCCCTAAGCTCTTGTAATAGGGTAGTGTGTGCGGTTATTTCTTCTGGGAGCATGCTGCCCCTAGCGATATTTCTTCATTTTTTCCAGGTTATTTCGAAATATTTACCTTAATGGTAGGTGAAATATTTGACAAATTTCCTTCCTCAAATGCATCGGGCGGTGGGATAGGGTTTATTGAACCAATCAAAATTCCCTAATGGAAGGAAGTATTTTGATTCAATGGTGTAAATATCCTTGGTTTTTGTGTTGCTGGGCACAAACAATTTTTTTGGAAGAAAAAATGAGCAATGATGCATATTGTCCAATGAAAAATCTGGTTCTGTCATGGCCTATAATACATCCTCATCATAGTGAAACAATATGTCTAAAGGGGATTTTTTTTGTGTGAGGCCACGAGGAATGGGTTCAGGCCTAGCAGTCCTGGTCGACATACATGAATATGATTCTTTTTTTGATTTTTTAGAACTAGATGAGGTTGACAGGGTGGAGATGAGGTGGGTCTATACCATCGAAGGTACTAATACCGTTGCGGTTGTTGTAGCGGTCTCAACACCAATAAATAATGAGAAAACAACATGATTCATGGTTCCTAGGGATGATGAGATGAATCATATATGTTGTTGTGTGATGTTAGCATTAGATGGAAGAAGAATCTCCACGATGTTTATTTTGGTATTAGCCAGAGGATATTTATGCTCTCTTGGTTGTGTACGAAGGGTACATGCATCTTCCTTTATGTGAATATTTTGACAGATGCAGAGGTACTGAAATGTTCATAACATAGGGAATTCCTCTTTTCCATGATCATGGATTCCGCAAATGTTGCATGGAGTAATAATACTCACCGAGTTTATCGTATGAGATACAATACTACTCATCATGTTAGAGGATAATGATGGGGGATGGTTACGAGAATGTGTATTTCTCTGTTTCTGTCGTCTCCTAGTCTTTGATGTTGCATGATTTGGCTCCTTTGGGAGTTTCTCTTCTAGTGTTGCTCTAGCTACTCTTAACCTTGGAAGGTAATGACAATTTTTTGAATGGTGAAATTGCAAGAAAATTCGGCAATAATAGTACCTAATCTTCTCTTGATTAGAGAGATGAATGTAAGGTATGGTCGTGACCATGTGAAGACTTTCGGTGAACTTATTAAGCTATTGACATTGATTGACCATGTGGTCACTTTTATCACATAGGGAACATGAGATATTTGGTTGGTTTCTTACCTTTTTGGGGCGAGTGGTCACCTCGCACTTCTAGGTCATTGGTGAAAATGGAGATAAGGTCTCATTGCTCCTGACTGCCTATGTTTTGGTAACTCGAAACTGATTAAGTCTAGATTATTAACGACAAATGAGCACATGATGTCTAACCTAAGTCGAAATCAGGGGAGGTTGGGACAATGTCGGGCGTGATTGTTATCTTGGAAAATGAGACAAGATTGAGGCTCTTTGGTTTTCCCATCCGTTTGGATGACCAGAGTGATTGGGTACCATTTTCGAAATGATACTAAATATGGCAACTGAGTGATCAAATGATCATGTTAGTCACACAGTGCATAGGTTGGGATTGGACGTTGAGGGTGGTGGGGGGTGGTAATATGCCCCCTTGGCGTCCTCTTCTCTTAAGATATGAAGAATATGAACCTGGTTTCCTCATTCTCCTAGGTTGTGGAACTTTCTACAGACTTCATATCTGATCTTTCCAAGTCGACCAGATTGGCTATGGCATGGCATAGAGAATCTAATGCCAAACAAAAACTAGAAATGTAGGGACAATGAAGAATCTCATGACTATCTTAACACACTTGACAAGAATATTGGTCGGATCTTAACCTGAAGAAGTACATCGGGTTGATCGGGTACCATATTTGAATCCAATCTAGAGCTTCACAGTCAGCAATGAAATGATCACATTCATCATAGAGTGCATAGAGCTGGACTTGTCGCTAAGGAATATGGGGGAGAGGTGGTATTTTAAGTGACCATATCTCCTTTGACATATATAATATGGTTCTCATTACTTCCATCCTTTGATTTGTAGTGCTCAACATGGAATCATCGTCTGAGTTGGCTAAGTTAGGGTTTTTAGTGATGAAACATCGCATGAAATCCAACATAGATCACAAGATATTGATATGGGGACAATGGCACATGTGGTGGTCTCTCTGAAAGATCTAACACTTATGTTTTTTGTGCCGAGCTAAGTTACTTTTGGCAACATGTGGGATTGGGTACCAATGGTTGGAAGCCCTAAATTCGGGGCATTGCACGATCAAGTGGTTAGGTTCATCATACAACATGAAAATAGGGATATGATTTGTGGCCTTTGTTTGCCTTCTTTGAGTCATTCAGTTTGATGAGTATGAGTAAGATGGAGGCTTCTCTCGTACATATAATATGGTTTTGGACTCGTCCTCTTCTATTTTCATGGATGAGGCTAAGAGGCCCTCCTGATAGGATTATTCTAGGGCTTGCAAGGCATCCCTATATCATGACATCTCCAAGAAATTATGAGTATATTGCCCATATTGGTCTCATATGGCACACACAAGATTGATGCATAATGCTTTCCCTTGGTTATTCATGACCTTTTCCTTTTTAGGGGTATCTAAGGTCACATCATTCCTTTAATTATGTAGAAGAGGTTTTAATTATTCTAATTTTGGGAAAATGTTAGTAAGATGGCCTACGATATTACATAATGCAGAAGGTTGTAATGTCCTATCAATATTAGGTGTGTTTGGACTTTCAACCCTTTTTCCTTTTGTTTTATTCCTATTGGTGGTGCCAGTTGACGTTACTATAGGTGTTTCTTTAACTGCTACGACATATTGGGGGGTAATAGGAGTTATACTAGTAGAGGTAATGCTCAGGCTTCCTAGCATGGTTGGAGGGACCAATTACCACACTCGTATTAAGAAAGCCATATTCGGCAATGCCCTAGTTTCCATGACCTGTTTCGATGCAAAACCAAGTTGGGCTACAAAAAGCGGGTCTGTGAAATGGAATAAGGTAGGAATGTGTTAAGCCCCTATATTAATAGTGTAGTCCCTTATTATGTTATTCTAACCCCCCTTATCTTTATTTTTGTACCCCTATAACCCCCATATTGTTATTATTGTGCCCTTACATTATTATTGTTAGGTCAGCTAGGATTACATTGTGGCCCACTAGGATTACATTGTGGTCCCATGGACTCCTATATATAGAAAGGAGGTTTTGTCATTTGTATCATCCAAGAATTGTTCATTTATGTAATGTATTGGAGGTTTCCCCCTCGAAGTGTCTTATTTATAAGGCGTTGATATCTCTTTTCTTCTATTTTTGGAGCTGGTTACACAACATTTGGTATCAGAGGTTTGGATTCTAGGGTTTCGCTGATCCAAATAGGTCATCGTGGAATTTTTGCTATAACTTTTTATCTACGAAGTTTCAGAAGCTGAAATTTTTAGGGTGCGAAGCTAAAATCCTGAAGAAGATTGTCTAAAAATTTCAAAGCTTGGCTCGCAATATTTTCGGAGATATCATCTGTGGAAGTTAGGTCTTTTTTCAAGCTCCTAAACAGGTCATCGTAGCATTTGCGCTATAAAAAAATTTCTACGAAGGTTCAGAATCTGAAATTCATATGGTGCAAAGCTGAAATCCTGAGGAAATTCATCAAAACATTTTAGAGCTTGGTTCGTAATATTTTTGGAGATATGATCTGTGGAAGGTAGTTCTTTTTCAGGCTCCTGAATTTCATCTCAAAGAGGTGATCGTGGGAAAATTTCAATAACTCTCTATTTGGGCATTGGATTGGAGTGCCGTAAAAAGTGGCCACAAGTAAACAGACTGTAGTTTCTTGGCTATCAATTTCATAGACAAAAGACGAAAAAGTGACACGTGGAAAGTCGTACATGTTCGCTCTACTGAACCAGTCCATAATTAGGTCATTGTGGGAGATTGGACACAACTTTGTCTTGGAGAATCCAAATCAGGTCAGACCTATGGAATTCAAAAGATAATTCAGAGGGCTACGTCATAACCAAAATTAAGATATTTAAGTGCTGCAATCACAGAGATAATTCAATTTCAATATCGAGCTCCTCAAAAGCAAGAAAAAGGTGTGTATTTTTTTTTCCGAATTGCATAAGTCTTGGTTGAAGAATCAATTTGAATTGATTCCAAGGGCATATTGTAGAATAGATATCAGTATTAGGTTCTAAAAGATTCCCCATAAAAATAATTCAATAACCATTAAGCCTTCAGAAGGGTCTACTATGACTCAGGAAGATTAAGAATTGCAATATGAGATATGATTAACGATATGATTAAGATATAAGATATGTGTGCTAAAATGTGTAAGTCTAATGGTATGATTAACGATACTATTGGATGAACACCACAGGTGGAAATTAATTATATGATTTTCGGGGTCTTCCGCTTACTTCCCTTCAAATTTTAGTATATAATAAGGGAGCTTCGTGGGCATGGTGGGATAGTCAGGGTCATGTGTGATGGAGTCATTCATTAGCTTGGTTAGATCTGGAAGATTTAGTGATGCTAAAAAAGGTAATAGATTATTGACTGCCATCATAGTATGATGGTGTACTGGTATGTGTATGTGGGGGCCTTGAGGAGGTGCTTGAGGGATGTTTCCTTGTGGCACTCCTTGAGGGGTGATTTTATAACTCCCCGAAAGGGTAGCGATCTTTTGACCTCTAGGGGTCGTCGTAGGAGTTGAGTGTGGTGAACCTATAGCAGTTTCCACTAGTGTGGTTTTGGGTGACCCTTGGGGGTTTACAATGAAATATGGGCCAATAAAGGAAGATAAAATAACGGTGGTAGTGTGTCTTCCTTGATGCCTAAATAATAGGAGGTCTGACACTCCTCCCTCTAATGGAGGGAGGTTTGAGAAACGTTTAGATCGATTGGGTCCCACTGGGTCCACTATTATGTCAAATAGCGTAATCTTGCTGGTGTTTTTTATTTTTTGGAGGAAGGAGGATCTATATCAAAGAAAATAAAATCACATGTATAAAAAAAATTGAAAAAAAAGAGGTAATTTTTCCTTTAATTTAAAGCTATATGATCAAATAAGAAAAAAAAGAGGTTTTTTTGGGTATTTCGTATATGATACCAAAAAAAAATATAGACCTACTAATCCTAACACCCTCATTGTAACTAGGCCTTGCGAAAATATTTTATAATGGGTACTAGGGCCAACGTCTCGAAAGAGCTGGTGATGCCTTCCAATAGCCAAAGAATCGACTAAGGTAATGGTATGAGGATCAAGTGTTTCCTACACTCTCACCTATAGGGAAGGATGCCCTAGTTTTTTCCACTAAGTACTATCATCCCACATATTCATTAGAGTATTGAGCTTATTGGTAATCAACTACCATTATAGAACACTAAATGGGTCAGATAGCCCCAAAAATTATCGCGCACATTGGGCCTAAGCTTAACCCCCTTTGAAACGGGTCTCTAGTAATGCTCGGGTGTTTGTTTCATGGGCATATAGATGGATTTGAATTTCCCTAAAATATCAACATATATGTTTCAAAATGTATCATGACTATGGTGGCTTATTGGATGCCTACCCACAATGGTCTTATCCTGAACTATAATTTCTTTTATAACCCCTGTGGGGAGAATTTAGTGAGCTCAGTTAATTATTATTTTAGAGAGTCTCAATTTTTCTTACGGGGTGCTTTGGTGAAGTAACTGTAAGAATAGAAAAAAGGTCCATAACACTAGGTGCCTTTTTGTTCAATTCTTATCAATGCTTCATGTGTGCTTGTGAGTGAACAATCAAGAATATTAATGACATGTGTATATGCACTGATCCTTTACAATCCTTTTCTAATTACTCTATATGTGATTTTTCCTTGGAAAAATTGAAATGATGGACAAAATATGGGCTTCTTACACCTTTCTTAGTCAGACCATGTTTCCACTATATGGAGATTTAAAATTTTCTTAGGAAAGTGTTTGTATGCGTACACAGACTCATTTTGAGGTGCAATGGTGAAAGATATTACCTTCTTTCTTCTTTTGATAGTCTGGTCCTAGTCCCAAATCCTAATGAAACATTGAACTAATCTAATGCAAATATTTGACGAACTTGAACTAGCAAAATATATGTGGATATATGGGCCACTTACTCTTTACTAATTAAACTACATGTTTTGTATCTTTTATTAGAAAATAATTCGTTTAGGAAACATATGTGGATTTAAGGCCACTTACTTTTTCCCTATTTAAACCATGTGTAATTTGTGAAATAAAATACTAAAATTAAAACTACCTAGTTGCTAATCTAATTCAAGGTTAAGCATAGTAATTAAGTGTCCTAATAGTAGTGAAATATAGAAAAAAAGGGATGGAAAATTATTAGAGTTTTCCAATCACCTTACAAATGGGAAAAAGTATAAATTTTTTTGCTTGGTTGCTTGCCGCATGGGTTATCTTCCCACAGGCATGAAGTGCACATTTGTCAGGGCATAAGCCGCGCTGTCAGGTAGAATGAAGAAACAATTCCCTCTATGTTGTGTAAAACTTTCACTTATTGTAATGAGAGATGAAGAGATAATGTAAGGGTGGTTTGGAGCAAACTGAGTAGGAAGAAGGACCTACAAAAATAACCATTAAATCAAAAGAAAGAATCTAGCGGAGTCACCATTCCTATGTTAGTGGTTTTGGCGCATGGGTGTACCAAAACGCACCTCTTTAGTAAGTTGGATGCTACCTGCACAAGATCATAGAATAAAATTATTTTTTACTATTAGTGGAATACATTTAACATAATGTAAACTAATTTTGAGGGAAAACCGAGCATACAACACTAAGAAAAAAACAAAACACAATATAAAAAATACAGAATATCGATGGAGCAAACAACCTAATAACACAAGTGGATAATTCTCCCTTTATTGGGGGTTTGTGGTGAAAAAAGATACAATGCTAAACACTTGATGAGTGTCCTTTGAGCTATGGAGCTCAAATATCCAAAACAATAACGTCTCCTTCCCTCAAGTTCCTGCAAGCATCTCCTCCCTCTCTCAAAGGATGGTAGATCAAGAACAAATGGTGAACCTCTCTCTCTTGGAATCAGATGTTGGTTCTCCAATATATAATTCCTTCTGATCGCTCTATTGGTAGACTATGTAGTATATTTTTATATGCATCAATTTGTCCACCATAACAATGTCTCTCCATTTCTTCTTCCAAAGGCTGGTTTATATAGACATTTTTTGAATTTATCCTCCTTCTCTTGGCCAAATATTTATAGTGACTCAAGAGTGGTGGAGAGATTCCTTTGTGGGCTGCAATTAATCCTCAAGATGGATAAAATACAGTTGTCCTTGACAGTACTAGGTAGAGAATCATCATAAGAAAGTGTGCCAAGTGGTCCTAGATGGTGAAATTCTGCCATCTTCAGGACCACGTGGCTATTGAAGGAACAACCACGTTGTGCACAAAATTCCTTTGTTTCTAGTGCTTTGTGCATTAAATTTCACCCAAACATTAGGAAAAAATAAATTTTTGGTCTGCGCTAATGTATTTCTTCTCTGAAAATATTCATATGTACCTTATGATTGACATTTTTAATGTCTTTTCCCTGTATGATTTTTTATTGTTAACAACCGGGGAGCATACTTATAGGGCATTACACTTTGGACTATGTAATGCACCTGGCACATTTCAAAGGGAAGTATTAGTTAATTTTTTTATCTAATACATGATTTTGTAGTATATTATAAGGAAGATTTCTCTATATATGGAAGTTAATTCAAAGAATATTTAGATAGGCTACCATTTTTTTTATCATATTCCAAGAAGTAAATCTTCCACTTAATAATGACAAATATTTTATATTGATAATTAATGGAATCATACTTGGTGACCATGTGCCTATTGCAGTGATTAGAGTGGATTTAACAAAAATTAAAGTAATTGTTAAATTAATTATCCCATTAATATAAAGTAATGTGTGGCATTTCTTGGGATATGTAGGGTATTAAATTTTATTTATGTAATATTTTAGTAAAATAACATTCCCATTTTTTAAATTACTTGTTAAGGATGTTGAATTTCTTAGAATGCAACTTCTAGATGGCCTTTGATACTTTCAAATAAATTCATTAGAAAAAATTGACATTGAGAGGACCAGATGATCTAGATTGGATAATTATATTGTTTTTCCTCCATCTTGATTATTTTAGAGTGGAAAACGTTTAGGAGTCAACTCATAGGATCATTTTCACTAGCGAGACCTAGTTTGGAAAATTGGGGTATAAAACCTTCCAGGAGTATTTTGAGGAATCAAATAACATTTTTTGGGGGTAATACTTTGTCACTCTAACACCAAAATTTTTTCCATATAGTACACATGGATACCTTTCCAAAATTTCAAGAATCACCTCAATCGTAGTTTGCATGAAAACGTTATGCCACTTAGAAGTTGGCCTTCCTATTTTCACTAACACAATTATAGAGGACGCCACACTAGACCCCATTATTAATGAAAAAGGGGCTAAATAGATTATTTTTATGAAGAAAAATCTAGAAGATTTCATATTGTAACTATGGTTAAGATTTGACGTAGTCAATCCTAACCACGAATACGTTATCAGGTTGTGTTATAATAGGGCCATTAGGAGGAAAAGGGGTTCCATTATTTTCGAGTGCATTTGTTCCATAGATGAGAGGAATAGGAGATAGAGAACATAGAGAGGATTTGTGCAATATAGTAGCCCAAATTCAACATTCCATACTTATTTTTACTTGCAACCATTTTCTATTTGGGGAAAGGGAGAAATCCGACCTCACCTTCCAGCTAGGTTTTATCCTGAAAGGGTTTCCTAGGCCATATCTTAGATAAAATAATTATTTTCAACTTTTTACTTCACTATTCTCTATTTTATGAATAAGTATAATTTTCTTGCATCTACTATTAACAATAATCTACATTTTTAGAAATCTAAAGAGAAATAAAACCGCAATAATGTATATTTTTTGTTTTTAAATGTAGTTTTATCATATCTATTATGACAAATTTTCTAGTGGAATATATAAGGTAGTTTATAGATAGTATTGGTATCAAAGAAGGATTCTTTGGGTATATTATGGATATTTTTTTGGGATCTATATTAGCTAATCCAAAATTTGTAAAACCATATTCATCACAAATGAATCTGTAAACAACCCTCTGAATCCTACAGAGGAGATGTTTTCATGGCTAGAAGCACAAGTCGTAGATATGAACCATAATATAAATCTCCTCATGTCTAACCTAAGTAATAATATTGGGTTATTTTTAGAATACAAGGGTTCTAATGTAGAGGAAATGTTAGAGGGGAGATCATGATATCAAGAAGAAATAGAGAACCAACCAAAGAAAGGACCCAAAAAATACCAATCAAGTTCGACTATCGCAAACAATTCACAATCCTTGTTCAAAATGGAACCAAAGGTCAATATCAAGTTGTACCAAGGAGATACCGATGCTATGAATATAAATAATTGTTTACATCATTTAGAAGTGTATTTAACTGTCCATCATATTGAGGATGAACAGAAGATTTAATTTTCACTTTTGAAATTAGAGGGCCATCCCCTAACTTGGGGGAAAATGCATTTATATTCCTTGAGGTTGGAGGGATATCTTCAAATGGCTAAGTGGGAAGAATTAAAAACCCTCATAAATTCACAATATAACCCTATTTTGTATGTAGAGGACTAGTGGATCACGTGGCACTACTTTGGGCAGAAGTTGGGGGAGAGTGTATAGGGGTATACTAGAGAGTTCCAAAACATGGTTTTATTGTTGGTTATCTCCCAAAAGGTCCCATATGTACTCCTCAACTAATTCCATGGTTTAAATAGCCATATTTGGAAGAAAGTGATTTTATTTAAGGCTAAATTAGTGGAGAATGCTTGTTTGCAGGCACAATACCTAGAGAACGTAGCCTAATGAAAGGGAAATCAAGTGGATCGAACCAGAAAGAGAAAAATAATTCTTCTAATGTGGGGAAGAAGAAGTGGAAAGGAGGGGAAGATTAAAAGATGATAGCCACAGTACACTAGCATAAAGATCCAAACTACTACTAAAACTGTTGCAACATTGATGGCCATATTTAGGAGATGAAAAGATGATAGCCATAATACACTAGCACAAAGATCCCAAAAAATACTAAAACCATTGAAACATTGATGGCCATATATAGGATAAGTGTTGGAAGTTTCATCAAGAGATTATCCCAAAGAAAATAAGAAGAAGAATCTCATGGCCCCTAATTCGACCTATCGGGTTCAAAGAAACTTATATGTGGGTGATAATGTTGTTTGTATGTTAGTGTAGAAGCAAGGGAATGTGAGTAGCCTTCAACAACATGAAGAGAAATAAATGACAAAACTCTTCGAGATAAAGATACATGTCAGTAAGAAAAATATTAATGCTTTGTTTGACTTAAGATCATATGAAAATATCATTTCAATAGATTTGGTCAACAAATTAAGATTGAAAATTTCATGATCATCTGGGCCCATATTTTTTAGGATGGGTAAATAAGGATGTAATGTTAAAGGTAAAAAAAATAATTCGAAATTAGATTTTCCATCGATGATAATTTTATTGATAAAGTACAACTAGATGTAGTTACCCTTGATCTATGTGGAGTTTTTTTTGGAAGTCCCTACATGTACATGAGAGATGAATTATTCATGGAGAGAGCCAAATAGTACTGGGTAGTTTGTTCACCATCAATGCAAAAAGGAAAATAAAAAAAATTCATTGGTAAGTGCTAATCAAGCCAAAAAATCTATCAGTTGTAGCAAGAAGTATGGTTTGATGTTTTTAAGAGAAAATTAGTCTGCAGAAGAGTCTACAAGAGGCACACAATGCCTGGAATGTTTTACTAAGAAACAAAAACAACAACTAGAAGAGTTGCTATAGGAATATAGGGATGTATTATGATAGCCTGAAGGATTACCACCCAAGAGGGAAGTGGAAGATGAGAAAATCTATTTCCAGATTCCCCATTGCTACACATTGGGTTGTATAGGTAGTATGTTATATAAAAATGTGAGGTGAATAATAAGTTGCAAAAAATACTGGAGTAGGATGTCATTCTACCAAGTACATCACCATGAGGGTCATCCATCATCATTGTGCCAAAGAGGGATGGGAAGGGGTATATGTGTATTGATTACAGGGCGTTGAAAAAAATCACACTCAATAACAAGTACCACGTACCCAGGATAGATGATGTATTGGATCATTTGGAAAAAAGTGAAATAATTCATCAAGTTTGACTTAAATTATGGATATCACCATGTTCAAGTCAAAGAAGAAGATACCTAGAAAACTACCTTCAAAAGTAGGTAAGGTTTTTATGAGAAGTTAGTAATGCCATTTGACCTATGAAATGCATCAACTACATATATGAGGTTAATGAATGGCATACTACACCCTTTATACATTCATTCTTTATTGTATATTTGGATGATATAATAATATATAGTGCTACATGGGAGGACCACATCACACATTTGACTTAGGTGTTGGAGAGATTAAAGAAGCACCAATTGCTATCAAATATCAAGAAGTGTGATTTTTTACAACAATATTTGATGTATCTTTAGTATGTAATAGGTGTACGAGAGATGAAGTTAAATCCTGCCAAGATGGAGGCCAACATGAAATGGTCAGTTCCTACTAATGTTTCTAAGGTTAGGAGTTTCACTATGGAAGCACAATACCTTGGAAAATTCATAGCCTCATTTTTAGTGGTAGTAGTGCTACTCCACACTATAACAACAAGTTGCAATAGTTTCCAATGTGGAAATGGTCAGAAAAGGGCCTTTAAAGAGCTAAATAATAAGATCAATCAAGCACTAGTTTTGGCATTATGAGACTTGTAGTAGTCCTTCAAAGTGGAGACATATGTGAGTGGGTATGTTATGCCAGTGGTCTTGATGCGGGGAGGAATGCAAGTATGCTACCATTATCAATTATTTCATGGGGAATTTCTTAACTACCCTACCTATGAAAAGGATCATTATGCCCCGGTGCAAGGTATGATGAAGTAGAAGAACTATCTTATGGAAATAAAGAAAATAATCCACACAAATAACTAGCCACTATAGTACTTGCAGGCCCTGAGTAAGTTACAGTATAACAATAATTACAAGTTGATGGGATTTATAAAATAGTTTAATTTGGTGATAAATTACAAGAAGGATAGAATAAACAAGGACAAAATCGTTTCAAGGCCACCAACATCAATGATCATAACTTTGGGAACTTTGATGCACATGTATCCATTCACCCATGATGCATATAGAGAGGCATATCTAGAGGATGAGGACTCCAAGGTGGTGTTTCAAAATTTGTAGAACTAGAGTCATATGCATGACGGTGATAAAATCATTGACTACCATCTCCAATACATGTTACTCTATAGGTTGGATAAGTGATGCGTTCCTAAAGGTGAGCATTTGCAATTGATGAGCAAGCCTCACACCTCCAAGGATGTAGGGCACTTTTGGTGGAGGGAAGAGAATGGAAAACTTGTAGAGGTATGTGTATTGACCAATATGCAAGAAAATCTAGCTAGGTTCGTAAGAGTATGTATGATTTATTGTACCAACAATCCTAGTAATAGGAAAAAAGGTCTATAACATCCCTTACTTATACCCACTTGTCCCTCGGAAAAACTATCCATGAACTTTGTTGGAGGTTTACCAACACCCAGGAAGAGACGTGAATACATGTTCGTGGTAGTTGATAAGTTTAGCAAGATGTGTGTTTTTTTAATATCCAAAATGGAAAAATGATAGTAATAAAATAAATAATAGACTAAAATTACAACAATATGGAAAACACACTAAAAACGCCAGAAAAGAGCCAAAAAATACTGAGCCATTTTATTAAATTTGGATGTGCAAAAAAATACAATAGTATCAAAAATAGATAGCACTGTAACCAGTTAAACCTAGCTAAAATTACCCTCAGGTTTTCACACTAAAACACTTCTCTACTGTTGCTACTGCTAGACTCTTCCTCTGCACTACCCTGGTGGAATGGTTGCATCTAGCCAAATACGGACTGTAGTTTGGGATGCTTCCACTAATCATAAAATTAAAGAAATCTGGGAAGTTGATCCTTGTCCAAAACCTAGAAATTGTTTTCTCTAATTCCAAGTTTCAAAATCTTCCCTTTATTTCCTAGCTCCTTTAGGTGTTGGCTTAGTAGGGATTGCGTAAATGGGCTGATCTTCTCCTCAGAAATTTATCAGATGTTAACCACAGAATCTAATAAAAAAATTGATAAAAACCGAGAAATATTTTTCCAAACTCCAATATTAAAAATTTGGCCTTTCTATGCTTGGCCCTCTTCTAATTTCAAATTCTCCTGGGTATGTAGAGCTATGGGTTGCACAAAAAGAGAAAATGTTTGCAAATAATCGCCAAAGCTCAAATATTGAATGGTTGAACCCCTCATTGGATTCCAAGTGGGAATGCTATGGAATTTAACCCTCTCCTGGATCTCTCTGCTACAGGACTACGTAAGTCATTGAGTGACTGCACTGTTATAGAGGGGTTGCAAGTGTCCTGATGGTCGATAATAAAATCAACCCATAATGGATAGTAGGAATCCTCTCCTAAAGCTCCATGAAACTCTTGAATTAAGTCTCCAAAAAAAATCCTCTCCTGAGCGGGCACTCGAATTCCCCCGAGGATGAGGTTGGGATCTCCACTTAGAGACACCCATGAGCTAAACAACACTGCAGAGTCAGCTAAAAATATCAAGCGTGCTCAAGTCATAAAGACCATAAAATAAGAATATTCAATAATGATTTCCATGGCTGACCTCACCCCCTTATTATTCTTGTGAAACCCCAACAACCTTGGGTCCACTCATTAACTATGCTATCACTTGGCCCCTTGGCATTCACACATGCTATGCTGCTTTCTTGGCCTCTTGGCCCCACAAAATGCTGCATTGTTCACACTAGCTCTAGAAAATAGGTTTTATTCAAACAACTGGGTTTATGGGCCCCTTCACCGTTTTATTTACCTACTAACATTAAGAAAACAAAATTGGAAAAATTTAACATTATTAATTAGCTATCAGCTAATTAGGAATATTACAGTCCTCCCCGTCAAAAATTTCTTCTCGTCAAGCAATGCATGAGCAAGCATCCTCCCTGGTTGACACTCCTCCATGGTCATTGAAAAATTTTCCAGGGTCCCAGATTTGCCACTATATCATCCCTGGTCTCTGCATCGCCCTCATATGAAGAGATCTCTCAATATGAGGATCCAAAGCAATCCTAATCAATGTGAAGCACATCTTTCTCCACTCATTCTCCAACCAAATACAAGTACCAGAATCCTTCTGCATACACCAGTAAATAGAGCATCATAATCATATAAATTAGTATCTTCCTCCACATGCAACTACTCTACTAAGTCGTCCATCTCATGTACTTCAAGGGTGGGAACCTGAAGTTAAAATCTGATTCCTGTGGAAATAAATCCTTCCCTACACAAGCTTCCCCTGAACTACCCCTATTGATCATCACTCCATGCCCATGAAGTCGCCCATGCTAACAAAGAATCACTAAAATCCATTGGAATATCTAAATGATCTTCCCCTATGGGAACCATTTCACCCCTAAGGGTAGTTGAACCATGAAATCGAGTGATGCCAGGATCCCATGCCACTCTCAAAAGGGTGCCACCATGCTGACGTTGTAGCACTTTGACTATGACATACTACCCATCATGCAAAGAATGTATCCTCCTCTCCTGGAACCTGATGGAAAAAAATATACGAAGGCCAAGCTTATCTTGCCCTAACATATCCATGATATAAATGTCTATCCATATACTATCAACATTGGTCCCGAGGAGTAACAAGGAAATTTTTCCTTGCAATGCGACGTAGGCCTTAGTGCTCCTCCATGTGGAAAACCGAGAATGATATGAGTCACTCGTTTTCCTGATCCCACAAATCACAATACAAAGTTTCCCATCAATCAACTCTCTCATACCATCCTCCTGGGCCTTTTTTATCATGATGTGAGCAAAAAGAGATGATATCCAAGTCCCCTATGTCAATGTGAAATGTTGGAGAGTGATAAATAGAAGCTCACAATCAGTGTTGTGGTGAAATCGCTCTCCAAATATGAGTGTTCCGAACCCAATAGTGTGCCTAATCTCCTCGTTTGGGGATATCTCAACCAGAATCACTGCAACCACCTGTCGTGCATCATCATCCTATGTTTCACTCAAATACATACCCCTACACACCTCTTCATAGTAGTGAACTTCATGGAGAAACTCCATGCACCACTGGATGCCAATGCCACCATGTACCATTGGGCATCCCATATGTGCCCATGCATCCACCACTCTGCTAGTGCATCCACCACGATGTGATCTACACATCGTCATCTTCCTAGGAATAACTAAGTGTCCCAACTCCTCACATGCAATCAGTAATAATGCTACCATGTCAAACCTCACTAGCTATAAGGCCCAATTCATCAATTAGAGAGAATTGTATCCATATAATGATGTGTCCCTAAGAACCCTTGGAGACAATGCTTCAAGAGCCCAATGTGTCACACCATATGTCACTACATACCACCAAGTGTCCATGTACTCAACGACATACCATTGTGCCTTACGGCCTATCCCTATACACCATGGGATACCTCATGCCACTGCTGGACCATCCTATATCGTCTCGTATCCTACATATGTAATTTTACCTGGAACTCTTTGCGTGTACTTAGTGCGATGGGAGTCTCTCTGCCTGCCCCAAAACACACCCAAACATGTGACAACAAAAAACCATGCATCTTTGTGCTCCTCTATAGGCCACTCCATGTTACTGTATGCTCCTACCCATCCCTAGATGTGATGGCCAAAAGCTGAGACAATATGCATTAGTCCACACCCGAATTTCATCATTACCTCTACCTTCGCAGCATCATACACTCCGATGAATGGATCTCCCCTCCAAATCCTTATGGAGGGACCCAAGAAGTCAATATCCCTAATTAATAGTAGCGATGCCACCACTTCTATGATCCTCCATGTCCTCTGTTCCTCAGATAACTGTCGAGAATCCCTAACCCCATACAACGTGCTATTTGGTGGCTGACCAATGTCACCTCCTCCAACAATCTCCTGCCAAATTGTGTTGATTATATCATGACTACATGCATACACAACATAACCCAATGACCCATGGAGTTCCCTTGAAAAATGACTAGCCACTAATGCTGACTGAAACCTCCCTAGAAAATGTGTCTGCTTGACCGTTGGCTCAACGATACCATCATTGCCATTGTCAATCTACGTATACAGAAAATGGTAGATAGTTCCACCTGGATCCCAACGCTGGCCTAGGGCCCCAGTACCCTTAATGCCTTAACATGCCTTCTAACTCACTCTGGCTTATAACCGAATCCATCAGGCTAGCCCATTCCACTAGGTACCAACTCAAAATCTCCCACCATCCAACCCCGAGAGAGGGACTGAATGCATGCACAATCATATTCAAAACAATTCCTCCATCCCAGGAGTGTTGCGCCCTACGGAATTCGGTATTCTGGAAAATCCATATAATCTGCCTAGGTAACACGAACTCTCTCTCATCGACATGTAGAGGTGGCCCAATAATTTTGTAAGCCCCATTGACATATGCTTGAAGGGGACTTCCATCTAAAATTATAACATCTCTTTTGACTACCAATGCATCTAACTACTCTTCATCGATGGCCGACTCTAAGGATGGCTACTCATTGTCCTCCACCATGGGCTCAACATGAACCCCTAACTGTACCTCCAAAGATAGCTCATCATGCATAACATCCTCAACAATCAACGGTAGGTAGCTTCCATCTAAAAAATATATCATAGATATAGATGCCTTTGTACCTATTGACTCCTCATCAATGGTGGATATGTCGCTCGACACTTCATCAACATCTTGTGTGCTACTATCACCTAGAAACTTTGAGATGGACCTGAACACCTCATCAATGGATCCCTCAACAATGGGCGATACCTCATCCATGGGTGGCACCTCATCAATAGGTGGAACTATGGCTTTATTCTCTATTCTCTCCATTAAGTCATTGACCAGAGCTACCAAAGGGATATCCAACAAGGGTTACTCCTGCGTCACAATGGGTATATCCACATCCTCCCCATGATCCTACATGCCCTCAGCCTCCAAGTGTGAATTAGCCATTCTAATGATTGCCTCCTCTGTTACTCGGTTAATCTAGAAAGAGGTATCCAACCTTTCCACTTGATCCCGAGTCGTGTACTCAGTGGAATCATCATACTTTGAAAAAAGCATCCTCCTAATGGTATGATGTAACTCTGAGCTCTGTGTCCTATACCCCCTTCCTCAGTTCTAGCTATAGTGTCTATGGTTATCCTTTTGTTGGCAAAATTCCTAGAAAGTTAGATGATTTCTGAAATCCTACATATGAGATTGGCACTCCGCAAAATCATCACGGAGATCCTCTTGCTCCTGAGGTCCTCATGTCCCCACTGCTAATAAAGTGGGCATGGTGTAACGTTGTGAGGTTTGTGGCTCCACTGGTTTCTCAGACCAATGGTGAGAAGTACCTGATCCTTCTCCATTCTGAAACCCCCACAGGATTTTCCTCTGTTTGTCTACTCTAATCTCCTTTATTTCCCTAGTGAGCTCCTGTACAAATTTTATGAGGAGGCTACCAAGCTCCTTCTTTCCATTCTCTATAATAATTGGAATATTAAATTTTTATTTTTCTTCTTAGTTAGAAGAATAAGTGGGTAGGTCAAAGACCCATAAATCTTCTTAGTAGGAATAAAACCACTCCAAATGTGAATGGAGGGAATCAAAAGAGCTGGATAAAGCTCCCCTATGTGTGAACAATGGATGAAGCATGTGGATTGGGTCAAATTTGACCAAATCAACAACGCTGGTATGGATGGAGTGGACATTCAATAAGGGACAACACAATTTTGGAGGGAGATCCTTTGCATGGAAGTATTGCATTTAATGAGTGAGGCCAAGGGTGAGGAAGCTCATCACTTATATAAGGAAGAGGATGGTATCCATTGAGGATATGATTGGATTATTATTTTCTTTATGGTTTTTTTAGACTTGTTGCTCTCTTCAGCTGTTTAGCTAATATTGTAGTGTTGTTTAGCACAGGGTGTTCCCGAGCAGGAATCCCACCTCTTTCCTTAAGGATCCTCTGGGAAGAGTATTGCACTACATTTCCACATTCTATCATTTGGCCAAGCTACATATTTCTTCTACAACGCATATTCTGTTTAGATATGTGCTAAGTTGCACGGTGTAGTTATGGAGGGTTTCATTGGGCCATTTCTGAGCTTGTCTTCGGTGGAGGAAGGTTTCTTTCCATTAGAAGATTAGCAAGGAAGGTCTTTGTGCTTCATGGCATATTTTTGAACTAGGCCAAGGTGATATCATCCCCTACACCATAGTTCCAGTCCATGACTGCATTATTTTAGTGAGTTTTTGCGGTCGGCAACCCAAAAAGGGCCGAAAATCCAAAGTTAAAATCTGGCCAAACCATTTCTAGGTGATTCTGGGTGTTTTGAGTAGAATATGTGGTTAAAATCCAAAATTATTTTGAGCACTCTCACAACCTTCTGCACATGGTTCTTCTCCTCAGTAGCAGCAGTTTCCAACAGCAGCAGCACAAAATTTCCAGTGCTTGGTTTCTTTAGTGTATTTCAGCCATCTTATGTCTTGAGTGCATTCCTTTTGGAGCACTGTGCACATTCATATTTGCTGTTGTTTATAATGATATGACTTAGTTTTTTCTTCTCATAGTTATAATTTCTTGACGTACATTTCAGTTGCAACATATTTCTGGAATTTTCCAGATTTTAGTGCTATATTGTTGTTTTTCTTTATTTGGAATGCTGCATATGTTCTATATTCCTGTCGTTTCCATTTTAGAATATTACAGTGGTATCAGAGCATAATCTTGGCTCAGCCTGTGGATCTCAACCATTATGCTATCAGGAGAATAAAAAGAAGGAGAAAGAGATCAGAATGATGGAAGGAATGAGTTTTATCTCATCTCTTTTCATATCTAAGAGGGACATCACTAAAAAGGTAAAGCAAATAAAAGTGGAGAAAAGCAATGAAACCACACTAGGGTTTTAAGAGGAGGAAGGACCATGCACTTCCTATCAGCAGGAGAGAAAACTGGTATTGCATAGAGCTACAAAGAAACATACTATGCCTGTTTCTTTTGAAGAAGAAGACAAAAGCCATGGAGATGGAGGACACGTAGATTATGAGATTCTAAGTGAGTATCTTGCAAAATAAAAATCTCAATCAAGGGCTTTCAAAGAGAATCTAACTCTCCCAAAGTTCATTCAACTCAAAGAAGAAAGAAGACCTTGCAGCAATAGATTTCTATTGTCTACATTTGATGGGTCATCCACATGCACAACAAGGTCTTGGGGAATGAAGTTGGATGCATTCTTCCTGCTACATCCTGTGGTACAGAGAGAAGTTGTTGACATTTCAACGCTGCACCTTGAGGGTGAAGTAAACATTTGGTGGTTCAGCCATTTGAGTCATGCAAGACTGACTACATATCTAGATTTTACTCAAAATTTGATCATGAAGTTTGACAAGAAGAAACCAGAAGTTGTTGCAGGAGTACTTGCATCAGGAGAAGGAACACTTGCACCTTTGCAAAGTGGTCTTGATCTCTTGACATTTAGAGTCCCATGCACTGTTCAGGAGATGCATCAGAAGGGGGAGACTTGTACGAGTGCTGGTGCTTCAGTAGAGGAACAACCATCATCACGAGTAGTTGTGGAAGCCATCAAACTGGAGGAAGGAACCCTTGTAGTAGTACAACATGTTCCCAAGCTTTACCATGGTATGCAAATGTTTCCACTTTCTATTATTTCAGCACATCATATGGAAGGTTGTGGGGACATCCCATTGCATGACTTATGGTCAAGATACATTGCTGATTTGGAGTAGTAGACTATCACTACGCAGAGGACCCTATAGGGTAAATTTACTGTTGTAAACTAATGCAAGTATTTATTATCAATCCAGGCTAGTGGAGCTTAGAAGCATTCCCAAAGTATATGGGTTTCGGTTGTGATCAATTTAGAAGATGGTTTATTAATTATTAGGGAAATGCATAATACAAATATAAATCTAAACTAAATAATTTCTAAATTGAAGTATGCAATTAACAACAAAAGAATCTCCTAACTTAAGAGATTGGTTTGTCATTCTCTAACAAGATTACCATATGAATTAGAAATCAAAAACTACTTAACTAAACAATAGATTGAGATACATGAAGCAATAATTGAAGAGGCTCTTCACTGAAGAGGTCCTGATTGTCCTTCATCATATATTCATTTATCAGTAATGCTATTGTTAAAAACAGGAATTTAGAAAGAGCAAGAAAGATGAATTCTAATTTCTAGTCTCTTGATCAGATAGAAGAAGTATTTAACCTAAATAATGGATTGAATCTTCATATGTAGAATAGAGACAAGATTAATATCCATCAACAACCATGTAAAAGCATGAAAAACATGTAAAGATGAATTCTAAATGAAGATCTTGATTACGTAGAAAGAATGTTTAACTTAAACATTTGTTTGTCTTTTCATATACAAGTTAAGAATGATCATTAGATTCATCAACACTCAGAAATAATCAGCATAAAAAAATTAAACATAAGAAAACTAATTCAGAAATTGCAACTACAAATAAACTACAAAGTGTACTTAGCTCGGTGTGGGGGTCCTCCACCCTTGCCTCGCACACTAAAGGTGAGTTCAGCTACTTAAAACTTCAATCAATCAACTAGCATATAACAATAGCAAATATGATAGAACATATATTCACTTATGTCTCCAAGTCTCGGAAATAATAATGTTAAGTCATATAAGTTCAACATGTTTCAATGGTTCAGAAACTTGGTATAAATAGAGAAATAATAATCAAACTATGCTATTATGTCTCTAACAACCTTATCTTATCCTAATCCCATCCATATAGGTCGAACTCATCCAATTAGTTACACAAAATCTAGAAAAATCCCAAAATCTACTATTTCTGTCCTATTTTCCAGGGATTCCTAAAAAATGGGTCATGTTTGATCAGCGTTGACTAGGCCTGTTTTAGCTCGGTTTGACCGAACCAATAGGTGTAAATCCAATCTTAGTTCCCAAGCCTTCTAGATATGTATCCAGCTCAAGCCCAAGTGTCCTAAAAATATGCAAAACATGAGGCCATTACAGGAATTTTCAGTTCTGTCCAAAAATGCACTTAAAACACAATTTTTACTAAAATTTCAAAAAATTGAAAAACATAATTTATTTGCCTGAATATGCATAATAAGGTCAAAACTAGGTCATATGTGGATGGTATAAGGTGTAAAATTATGGAAATTAGGTGGATTTTAATAAGAAAAAATTGATAAAAAAACGAGGGCCAACAGACCCTTGATAGGATCAAGGAGGAGATATATATTTATCCTAGTGTGTCATTGTTGAGCTCCACACAACTCTTGGGGTTGGAGTATAGATTTTTGGAGGATAGGATGAGTATTTTCCTAAACAATCCAATGCAGAACTATATTTTCATCATTGAACATGATCATGAGACAGCAAATGCACCATCATGGATATTAGCAACGCTATCATTGAGTAGCCGTGATGAGTTGGGGGCCCAACCATTATTGGAGCATTCCACTGACCATACTACATGTATAGTAGGGGATAGACATATGGTTGATGAGATACATCTTATCTCCCATTATTATGATGATTCTTCTTTGATGAGCACTTCACAACTCAATGAGGAGATTTTTCCTTCATTATACTTGGATTGTTATGGATTCAACATGGTCATTGATGAGTAGTATTCATATGGAGATATTCGGGAGGCTACAATTCAACATCCCATGATGTGTAGAGATAGTGATTTGGTTTGGGAGGAGTGTGTTGTCGATCGGAGGGATACCAATTTGGAGCATGATGATAGACAATCATCATTGGTTGGATGGGTGATGTTGATGAGAAAAAGGTTGGAAAGCCACTTGCAGATCTATGACACAAGGCAGTAGGAGGCAAGGCTACACTGGCTACTCTTGAAAGAGTTTGATCGTCATGTGACATATCCTATTCCAAAGGGTATGTTATTGGTTGTAACTTAGCATGGCACTTGCATCATATGACAATAGGGAGCTTTGGGTGCATTGGGATGATGTTGCATTCTTCATGTCAATCATTATGCTTTCACTCTATGACTTGTATGATGATGAGATGAGGAGGCAACAAGAATTGTTGTTGCTTTGGATACTCTTGGGAGAGTATGGGCTGACCTTCTCCTATACTTTGCATGATGTTGCAAGAGTAGAAGGTGGCACAATCATGGTTCAAAAGGTATACTCCTTAGCTTTGGAGGATCAGGAGGTACTTCCACTTTGGAATAAATCTCCCATATATAGTATCATTATGGTAGATGAATTTGGCATTTGGCATGTGAAAGAACGGAGCTATGAGATGACAGGAGCCTTATTACAAAGGCTAGCAACACTGTCACTTCGGAGCTTGGGCTTGTTGATGGAGTGTGCCCAGGATCACTTCAAATATGATGCACTTGATGGACAAGTAAGGGATGAGAGTGATGGAGTAGTGGATGGAGACATCTATTACCATGATATGATCTTCTTGACTTGGATCTCCAAGTATAAGAATAAGGCCTTGCATGCAACACATGGTTCATTCCTTTCCATTCACAAGGGTCTCATGGGGACATATCAGACCACTAAGGAGAGATCATCCATGGACCTCACTTTTAGCCTACTCACAATGCATGGTAAGAAATATATTTTTCCACTTATTTATCAGTTCACAAAGTATTTTCATTCTCCTACCATCTATGTACAGTGCATTGATCCACAAGAGGGCAAGATTACATTTTGGTTTCATGGTCATTCCGGGACCAACGGAGATAGCCTTCTCTCTTCCTTGCATGGCTTTGGGAAATGTGGTGTTATTCTTGTTATGCTTAGCTAATATATAGTGCCATTACTACTTCCTAGTAGATGGGAAAACATGCACAACTAACAATTTGTTGGGAGACAAATTGCCACATGATGTTCTGAAACAATAGTTGGTAAAATTGTGTTGTATCCACTAGAGAAACCATTGGTACCATCCATCATTGCACATAACATTCAAAATATTTCTGATTTGGATACCATGTGGTGATTATGTGTCATTCACCTTGTATGGGATGGTTTGGGTTCATGAAACAAGAGAACAAGACTTTCTAGATCCAATTGTCCTTTTGTCTCTTAAGGGAAATATTATTGTAGCCCAGATTCTACAGCATCTCTACACTTATCATAAGTGGAGAGAGAGACAGTGTGGGGTAGGCCATTTGTTCTATCATGTTCATATATGCAGCCCACCTACATTTCAAGAGCCAAAGGTGGAGGAGATTTTCCATGAGTTACCATTTTGGAGAGTGACTCACTTTTTGTGGATGATAGCTTGGGGCTTGGAGCTTCACATGGGGAGGAAGGTTCCATCTCATTTTTTGATTCCATGCCTCAAGAAGGCCTCTAGACCATAGATAGTTACCTCCATGGGTATCCCACTTGTTCATGATGAGAGCCATTTGGATTTTTCACCAAAGACATACTTATACACTTGGGCAGAGCAACTTGGGGACATACTGGTGAGAGGGGAAACCACTCATCATGCCATATTCTCATGTGGTTAGGAGTAAAACTGTGCTAGTTGCACTTGAGGGACCATTTTCCTTCTCCATTACTACACATGGTAGCTATCATGACTTTGAATGTGATCCCATATGTTGATGATGTTCTTATTATTGTTTGGGACATGATTAGAGGGATGACACATTGGTTGGATGTGTCCATTGGGAATGAAAATTCCCACACTTTTTCATTCTTCAAGGGGAGCATGGGACATTATATGGCTGCTACATTATATCACTTGTTTCTTTATGAAGGGAGCCATATGATTGACTTATGTCTTTGGGAGGAGCCTCTCATATGGGAGGATTTTTTCTATGAATTACCATTCTGGAAGGTGATTCATTTTATATGGATGATAGCTTGGAGATTGGAGCTCCACATGGGAATGAAGGTTCCCTACATTTTTCAGTTCTATCATTGCATTTTCTTGAGGACAAGAAACATTTCGAAGGGGAGGATTGTAATATTCTTAAATTAGCATGCAGCTAATTGGAATATTAAATTTTAATTATGCTTCTTACTTAGAGGAATAAGTGGGTAGGATGACCCATCAATATTCTTAGTAGGAATAAAACCACTCCAAATGTGAATGGAGGGAATCCAAATAGCTAGATAAAGCTCCCCTATGTGTGAACAAGGGATGAAGCATGTGGAATGGGTCAACTTTGACCCAATTAAGAGTGCTGGTATGGATGGAGTGGACATTCAAGAAGGGACAATGCAATTTTGAAGGGAGATCCTTTGCATGGACGTAGTGTCTTTAATGAGTGGGCCAAGGGTGAGAAAGCTCATCAGTTATATAAATAAGAGGATGGAAACCATTGAGGATATGATTGAATTATTATTTTCTTGATGGTCTCTTTAGACTTTTTTCTCTCTTCAGCTCTTTAGTTAAGATTGCAGTGTTGTTTACAACAAGGCGTTCCCGAGAGGGGAATCCCATCTCTTTCCTTGAGGAGCCTCTAGGAAGAGTATTGCACTACATTTCCAAATTCCAACATTTTACCAAGCTACAAATTTCTTCTACGATGCAGATTTTGTTTAGATATGTGATGAGTTGTAGGGTGCAGCAGTGGAGGGTTTCATTGAGGCATTTCTGAGCTTGCCTTCAGTGGAGGAAGGTTTCTTTCCATTGGGAGATCAATCAGGAAGGTCCCTGTGCTTCATGAAATATTTTTGCATTAGACCAAGGTGATATCATCCCCTACAACGCAGTTCCAGTCCATGACTATGTTATTTTAGTGAGATGTTGCAGCGGGAAACCCAAAAAGGGCCAAAAATCCAAAGTTAAAATCTAGCCAAACCTTGTTTGGGTTTTTTTAGTAGAATCAGTGGCTAAAATCCCAGATTATTCTAAGCACTCTAACAACCTTCCGCACATGGTTCTTCTCCTTAGTAACAATAGTTTCCAGCAGTAGCAGTAGTAGTAGCACAACATTTCCAGTGCTTGGTTTCTTTAGTGTATTTCAACCATCTTATGGCTTGAGTGCATTCCTTTTGGAGCATTGTTTACATTCATATTTGATGTTCTTTATAATGATATGACTTAGTTGTTTCTTCTGATAGTTATAATCTCTTGATGTAAATTTCAGTTGCAGCATATTTCCAGCATTTTCCAGATTTTAGTGTTATATTCTTGTTTTGCCTTATTTTGAATGATGCATATGTTCTATATTCTTGTATTTTCCATTTTGGAATATTACATTCTCTACTGCCATTGGTTCCTTCCCTTTATTCTTGTCTTGTCATAGAATGAAGGGTTTCCCACAAGCTGGGCCAATATTACGCTCTGATACAACTATAATATCTGAAAGGAAAAAATGATAGTAATACAAGCAATAATAGACTAAAATTACAACAATATGGAAAACATATTAAAAATGCCAGAAAAAATCCAAAAACTGCTGAGCCATTTTATTAAATTTGGATGTGAAAAAAAATACGACGACACCAAAAATAGATAGCACTCTGACCAGCTAAATCTGGCTGAAATGACCCTCAGGTTTTCACACTAAAACAATGCTCTAATTTTGTTGGTGCTGGACTCTTCCTCTACGTTTCCTTACTAGAAATGTTGCACCTAGCCAACTTTTTACTGCTGGTTGGGCTGCTTCCATTGCTTAGAAAATTCTAGGAATTTGGGAAGGTAATCCTTGCCCCAAATCCTAGAAAAAACCAGAAATAATTTTTTCTCTAATTCCAACTTTCAAAATATGCCCTTTTCCACCTAGTTCCTATAACTGATGATTGAGTAGGGACTGGGGAAATGGGTTGATCTTCTACTTAGAAAATTATGGGATTTTAACCATGGAATCTAATCATAAAACCTAGAAAAACCCAAAAATATTTCCCCCAAACACTAATCTTCAAAATTTGGTCTTTCTATGCTTGGCCCTCTTCTAATTTCGAATTCTGCTGGGTATGCATAGATATGGGCTGAAATGAAAGATAAAATGTATGCAGCTACTCCCCAAAGATGAATTGTTGAAGGGCTTACCCCTTCACTAAATTCCAAGCGGGAATGATATGGAATTCCACCCTCTCCTGGATCTCTATACTACTAGAATGCGTAAGTCATTGAGTGAATGTGATGGTATAGAGGGGCTCCAAGTGGCCTGATGCTGGATAACAACATCAGCTCATGGCGGATAGTAGGAATCCTCTCCTAATACTCCGTGAAAATCCTAAATGAAGTCTGCTAAAAAAATTCTCTCCGGAGCGGGCACTCAATGTCCCACAAAGATGAGGTTGGGATCTCCCTCAGAGAAACCTATCTGCCAAACAACACTGTAGACTCAACTAAAAAAATCAATCATGCTCAAGCTGTAAAGACCAGAAAATAAAAATAATGAAGAATGATTTCCATGGGTGCCCTCACCCCCCTATTATTCTTGTGAAACCCCAAAAACCTTGGGCCCACTCATTAACTATGCTATTACTTGGCCCCTTGGCATTCACACATGTTCCATCGCTTTCTTAGCCTCTTGGACCCATAAGATGTTGTGATGTTCACACTAGCTCTGGAAAAGAGGTTTTATTCAAATTTTTCTGTTTATGGGTCCCTTCACCCTTTTATTCACCTACTAAACTTAAGAAAACAAAGTTGGAAAAATTTAATATTCTTAATTAGCTATAGCTAATTAGGAATATTACAGTTTTGACGGCCTGTAAGAATATCACTAATGGGAAAGAAGCATATTTTTTTTTTCTTTGGACATGTTTGGGTGCACTGTTGGATTCCAGGTAGCACCATTTCAGACATGGAAACGATATTTATTATTTCATTTTGGACTACATTGTGGGAGAATATGGACATGAAGTTGAAGATGTCTACAACATTACATCCCGAGACAAATGGAAAAACACAATTAGTCAATAGTTATTTGGTGTAAATTTTGATGGATTATAATTATAAGCATCTGAAGAATATGGTATATATACAACACTCTTATAATAGAGCCATCTATACTTCTACTCGTAATTATCCATTTGAAACATGTTTTGGATATTTTCCACATTCACCTTTGGATATTGCATATTGGTATCAAGGAGGAGTGAATGGGGTTATTATAGAGGATGCCTTAAGGGCTAAACAATTTGTTGAGAAGATAAGGAAAATTCATATACAAGTACAAGAGACAGTGCAAAAGTCACAGGAAAAATACATGGTCACGCATGATTAGAACAAAACAAGGAAGTTATTCAAGGTGGGAGATAGAGTATGGTAATAGTTGAACATGGAGAGGATACACGGTCATAGCAGTAAAATCAATGCTCCAGGACATGGTCCATTTGATATACTAGAATAAGCGGGAGATAAATTCTACAAATTAGTTTACCTCCATAATCCACATTTACGTAGTTGTGAATGTGGATAAATTGAAGCTCTATAAGCCTTCCATTCTGGATCAGGAAGAGGAATATTTCCTACCTTCTATGGAGGATTTGGAACCATATACTTAGGAAGACTTGACAGAAGATATATTTTTGTAGAAGAGGTCCCAAACTACAATGTTGGGGCATCATGATATTTGGTAGATTGGGTTGAAAATAAAATTCTAGGAAATGATAAATGGTTCACCAAAGAGAACGTGGAATAAAAAAAATTTCACCTCATTCAGGTGAAGCTTTTAGGACCAAAAGCCTCCCAAAATGGGGAGGTGCGATCTATATTGGATAGTTATATTTTTTTTCACCCATCTCAATGTTGTTAGAGTGGGAAAAATGGACGAATCAACACACATGAACATTTTTACTGGCATGAGGAAATTTGTTAAATCAAGGTATGAAATCTTGAGGGAGAATTTTGAGGTATCAAACGATGATTTTTTAAGGTAAAAAGTTTCTTCTTTAGTTCCACACATTTTGATCATATTATACACAAAGTGACCTTTTCAATGGCATAAGAATCACCTTATTCAAAGTTTATATGCAAACTATATGCCACTCAAAATTTTTCATTCTTGTTTTCACCACCATAATTCAATAAGATTCCATGTCTGTCCCTTTATTCATGGAAAATAGGCTATAATAATGATTATAATGAAGAATACTCTAGAAGATTCCATATTGTAACTTTG
Source organism: Pinus albicaulis (assembly GCA_034641835.2). Taxonomy (NCBI): domain Eukaryota; kingdom Viridiplantae; phylum Streptophyta; class Pinopsida; order Pinales; family Pinaceae; genus Pinus; species Pinus albicaulis. Next base: position 841,226,930 of record CM076583.1, read on the forward strand.
GTTAGGAGTTGAGGTAGTCAAACATAATCACTTGTAGGCTACTAGGTTGTGTTATAACCAAGCCACAAGGAGGAAGGTACTTCCATTCTTTTTTAGTGCATTTATTCCATAGATGAGAAAAATAGTTGAGAGGGATAGGAGATAGAGAATATAAATATGATTTCTGCATTGTAGTGGCCCTCATGCCACATCCCATACTTCTTTATACTCATGGAATTTTGTATTCACAAAAAGAGAGAAGAGCAACCTCCTCTTCTAGCTGGGGTTTTCCCCAAAATGGTTTCTGAAGTCATATTTTGTGTCAAATCATGGTTTGTGAATTTTTATTTCATTGTTAATATTTGTTTTCATATTTTTTATTTGCATGCATGGAAATTTAATAGTAATCTACAGAACTATAAATCTAAAGAAAATAAAACCCTAATAGTGTAGATTTCAGATTTTTAAATATATTTTTATCAAATGTGTTGTGACGAAATGTCTACTGGAATATCCATTGTAGTTTATGGTCATCATATTGGACCTTCCCATCTCATATTTCTACACATGAATCTCAAATAATGTAAGCAGAAATTTTAGGATGGGAGGAAAATATATGAACCTATGTAATATATTTCACTAAAAAAGACTTTGGTCAAACTAAATATAACTATATCATTACTAAGAAATAAATGTTGGTAGTTATTTTTTATTCATGTGTTAATATTTTTTTGGCATTATATTACTACATATGAAGTCTTTTTTCCACAACCATTCTCCCATTAGATACCTTTGTTAGCGTAAATTGTTAACACAAGTGTATGAAAAGAGCTCACTTTAGTTGTGCATGACAAACAACCCTAACAACAAAGATGGTTGCCTAAATTCCTTAGATCTACAATAGATAGTTGAAACAAATGCTTCTAGAAACCAGATCTATGTAGTAAAAGTAGCTAAACAATAAAAATAAATAAGAGCATGCTCCAGATACCCAATGTACAAGACAAGATATATAAAGAATTTTATATGTATTGTAACACCTGGGAAGGGAACAAATAATAATGTTACCAGTCCCCTCAATGGGATGGGTTCATGGTTGTCCTCAATGCGTCAGATCCAAAAATTTCTCTCTCAATGGTGTAGAAAGCCCAAAATGTGTTGAACTCTATGGGAGGTCAAGAAGCAAAGAAAGTAGTATCATCAATGAGAATTGTCAAAGCGTGAAAATTAAAGTGATCAAAGTGAATAATGAATGGAAAAACCTCCTATTTATAACAAAATATTGAGTTATCCTCAATAATGGCGAATAATAAAATATTATTAATGAAGATCTAGATCTAACTGCTTGGAATATTTTATTGTATTTTTTTGGGGGGAAAATAAATTTAAATTTCTTAAATACCTTTATTTTGAAATAATAAACTGATCTGAACGTGATCGAAATTAATTGCTGAAGTAGAATTTATTAATTTCCATCAGTGAATTGATTTTTAACTAACTACTTAATGTGGAAGACTAAAGGAAATATTAATAATCTATGACTTAAACTAACAACATATTAAGAATGAAATTATAGCAAAGAATGGCGATAAGAGACAACAAAATTTGATTACGGAGTTCATCCTTGGCGGACTATGTCTCCAGGTCCGCTTTCAAGATAGGTGTCTTTTTTATTAGGATTGATCCAAGGAAGTCTTTACACAACAAATACACCAGATTGAATGTGCTTGTAGGCACCTCTGGGCATTGAAAACAAAAATCTCTCTCTCCTAGTTTTCCAACGTCTGTCTCTATGCTCAATTCCGCCTCCTGACGACCAGGAAACACTGAAAACAAAATCTTCCTCTCTCTCTCAAAATATTAATAAAAAATCACTCATCTGTCTCTATCCTTTATGACAAAAATTTCATGGTTTAAATAAGTTCATCATCGAACTTCTGAAGGTAAAATTTTGTAAGCCATTTAACATTTAATGTGGTGATAGAAAAGACTAGGTCTCTGTCTAATGAGGGTTCAACACCTAGTGGATAAGTGATAAGGTGTATATATTTACACCTTGCGCATTTAACATAAAAACCAAAATTAGAACCTTATATTATATTTCTATCCCACGGGTCAGAAAATAGCACAGAGGATGAGCTGATGGCGACATGTGATCGAGTGCGACCTAACCTCCTGCTGACATCTCACAGTTTGATCCTGATGGCTTTGGCTGCTCGCGTTCAATTTTATCTATATGAAAAATCACCTCTGGCAGTCATAGTCTATCTTCCGATGGTTTCTGCAATGGTCTTATTAACTTCCACAAGGTTCAAATATCTCGGTTCCGCTACAGTTAATTATGACATTTAACTCTGTGGTCAATGCTAAAAGTTCCGGCACGGTCACATGCCAACGGTTCCGATGCGGTTTTAGACCGGTGGTTAACTAATATTTACTACATTTGGTTTTAATACGTGGGTCTGAAAGGTTAATAAATATTTTTAGCGCTAGGTCTAATGGTCTACGTTTAAGACCTTTGGTGCTACATTGCTCTAGGTTAGAACTTTAGCCTTAGGACTTTAGGCTTATTACACAATTTCTTCACCATAGCTTTAGACTTACACCACTTAGGATTTAATTACATAGGTACATGTCACCACATGAATACCACACACACCAAGTTCAAACCACATTTTAACCATGACATCCAACTCAACCATGACGAAGTAACTTTCATCCAAAAAACTGGAGGAACATAACGATCTGAAGACTGAACTGGATATCGGATGAACTAGAGCTGACTGGACTTCATTATCGATTTTCACTCCAAAAAGATCCTCTTGGACCCCAAAAGTTTGATTTAAGTAGACATCAAGTGATGGTACAAATCCCTCACTTTTCTGATCTCTGTCCACCTCGCCTTGCTCAGATTCATGCCCTTGAGCCCTAATCGAAGATATTCAACATCTCCTCACCTAGAAGTGTGAACTTTCATCTCCAATATGGTATCGTACTGCAACTCATTCATATACTCAGGTGCTAAATCATCAACAGTAGGAATCTTTGTATCTTCCTCAGTGTCAATGATCATCAGAAGTTCATAGAACTTCAAATTTTCTACATTCACAACTGAATAAATATGCATTTAAGGAGGTAAATCTAATCGAAATGCATTATTTCCAACCTTTCAACCTATATTCACTGATATACAACCATACCTAATCACCGACCTAAAAATCATGATCGACTCAATGCTTGTCGTGGTGCATTTTGTACTTGGCCTGACTCTTCTCTAATGGATATTGCACTGCTTCTTGTATCTGTTGAATGAACTTCGCTTCTTTTTTGGAATCATCATGTCCATCCACATTATCTTCTTCATCGAACATGAATTCCATCAGTGACTTTGGTAGATACCCCAAACATGTTTCAAATGGCAATCGATTAGTCAAAGAATGTAAGGCTCGATTGTAAGCATGCTGCACATAAGGTAAATATTAATCCCACAACTTAGGATGTTTACTGTAGTAACCTCGAAGAATATGTATCACTGTCCTTTTCACCACTTATGTCTGTCCATCAGTCTGTGGATGAAAATTTGTGCTCTTCTTCAGCTTTGTGTCCATGAGTCCCGACAAAGTGGACCAAAATTCTCCCACAAAGTGAGTATCTCCGTTAGAAAGAATGGAAGTAGGTAACCCAAAATGAACCCATATGTGCCATATGTTCTGCAGTCACTTGCTTTTGCATGGAACAAGAATTCACATCTTGCTGAAATGATAAACCACAACATAAATGTAATCATGCCCTCTCCTGGACATAGGCATTCCTCCTACAAAATCCATGGAAATTCTATCACATGATCGTAAATGTTGGGTGTGGAGCTTGATTATCTTGTTTATTTTGTATCACAATGTTGGACCCCTGTACCTTAATGGGGCAGCAACACCGCCCGAAATTAAACACTGCTTGGGGGTTCTAGGGGGGGTGGCTGCGAATTTATGGAGCCCCCCCCTGGTGAGTGGTTTCGAGGGCAGCGCCCACGAAGCTAAAAATAGATGTAAAATTTCCTTGTAAAAGTATAGTAATTTCTAGTCAATCTGGGTCGTTCATTAGGCAGATGATCTGATGATAGAAGTTATGTTTAGTTTAAGGTTTTTTGCCCTAGAAGGAAACCCCTCGCTTGTATGAGGGTATCGTATTGCAACTTTGTATTGTATGTGTATTATCGGAGTGACAGATAGGGAGACTATGAGAGAGACCATAAGATATTACAATGGATCTGCTGTAGGTTGTGTCTCTTCATTTTATTGGATAATAGAAAGGAAGGACAGGCTGTTCGGGGTGGACGTAGCACAAATTGGGTGAACCACGTATATCTATGTCTCTCTGGTTTTGTGTGCTTGTGTTTTCTACATATTTTATGTGTTTCATTGCTCTGTAATATTTAATTTTCTAACAGTAAAGGAAATGGAAGTGGCATGTACAAACCAATCTTTCAATTTCTTGGCTTGCTTGTTGAACACATTGCACATCCTTTAATGTACTTCACAATTGTTTCATACATGAGAGGCCAATAGCAATACCTTTGAATTTGTTCCATAGTCTTGCTTACACCAAAATTCCCTGCAATTCGAGAAGAATGTGCTTCCCGAATAACATGTTCCCTTTCTGTCTATGGTATGTAAAAATTACCCAGATGATATAAAAACCTCTCATGAATATGAAAATTTAATTCTTCCACCAGAGTACCATGAGTTAGCGATTCATAAATACCTTTGAAATCAACATCTATACGATATTTTTCTAAATAAATTTCAAGTTTTAAAGAACTATTCTGCAGTACTACTAAAGCATTCAAATATAGTCTAGATAGCATATCAACTACTTTGTTTGTTACACATTTTAATTACTAAGTGAAATTGCTGAAGAACTCGCATCCATTTGTAGTGTTGAGATTGTTGCAAATTAGTCTGTGACTGAAGGTATTGAAGCAACCGATGATCTGTGTGAATCACTATTTCCTTACCCATTAAGTAGTGTTTCCATTTCTTTACACTTTCAACCAAAGAAAATAGTTATTTATCGTATGTCGGATAATTTATTACTTCCTTAGAAAATGTTTCAGAATGAAAACAAATTGGTTTCCATTTTTTAAGTGAGACTACACCCATTGCATAACCACTTTCATCTGTTTCAATTTTGAATGGTTGTTGAAGATCAGGTAAAGCTAAGGTTGGTGTTGTGACAAGTTTCTTCTCAAGTGAATCAAAAGATTTTTTATGTTTCCCTCCCCACTGAAAGGAAAATTTAGATACTGATAAAGCATGTAACAGTGATGTAATCAAGGAAAACTGAGAAATAAATTTTCTCCAATATTGAACTTCACCTAGAAAACTCCTAACTTCAGTTACATTATGTGTTCTTGGGCACTTAACAATCGCATATATCTTAGTTGTATCTATGTTGAAATGACCACCTCCAACTATGTTACCAGATCAACCGATGAAGGTTTCCCAAACTCACATTTTGACAGTTTAATGTACATTTTTTCCCTGTGCAACACTTCGAAAACTTGTTTAATATTCCTAACATGCTCTTCCATACTCGAACTGAAAATCAGGGCATCGTGTAAGTAGATTATGAAAAAATTATTAATGTATGGATGAAAGAAATCATTCATAACACACTTGAAAGTTCTTGATGCATTACACAAACAAAACAACATTACTAACCACTCAAATAGTCATTCCCTAGTTTTGAATGTAGTTTTCCATATTTCATTTTCTGCTATCCATATTTGATGATACCCACTACACAAATCCAACTTAGTGAAATAGACAAGATTTTTCAACTGGTCAAGTAGATCATCTATCGTGGGAAGAGGCTACCTGTTGTTTATTGTGAATTTATTTAAGGCCCTTAAATCAACACACATTCTCCATGTCCTGCATTTCTTAGGAACTAAAATTATGGGTGAACTACATGGAGATGAACTAGGTCGAATTAAACCTTTTTCAACCAACTCTTGGATTTGTTTCTTTATTTATTCGTTCTCTATTACTGACATGCGATACATTTCGACATTAGGAAGAGGGGAATCAGACATCAAATGTATCTAATTTTGTATTATCCATTTAGGAGGTTGATTTTTTTGTTCTTTAAATAGACTTTGAAAAGAATCTAGCACTTTAACCAAACTATCTTTAAACTGAGATTCAAAACTTGAAAAAGCATCATGAAGATCCTTACGTTGTTCTTTTACAACCATGAGTAAATATCTCTTACCTTAACTTATTAGTAGCTTCATATGATTAGCATTAACTGAATCCAAGTGAGTTTTGATTTTATGTGCCTAGACGATGTATTCATGAATCCCGTATTTCTTAAGATAATATTTATGCTCTTTCCTATGAAACACTGCATCACGATCATAGAGATAAGGACTTCCTAGAACTATTCCACATATGTATAATGGTATCACATCTAAATCCAATTCATCAATGTAATTAGCTGTGATGGAAAATTTTAAACGGTACTGCTTTGTGACATTAATCTGAGTCTTTTCCTTTATCCAACCTAATGGGTATGGTCTTGGATGAATCTATGTCTCCAAAACCAATTTCTTAACTAAATATTCAGATATTGAATTTTCTTGTGACCCACTATCAAACAATATATCTATTTCCGTGTGCTTAGAAGTTACCCTTATGTGAAATAATTCAACTCTTTTATCTTCATCCAGATGATTAATGTTTGAAGAAGAAGCAAAAGTACTTGAACTTGAACTATCGTCAGGATTTTTACCTGTCATAACCATTGGAGTATTTTTTCCTTCATCACCTAAATCAGAGCCTAGATCTTGTTGGATTGTTTCATTAGCCTTCTTTTCACCTTTCTTCTTCTAGAACTTATTCGATCTAAGTTCAGGGTGAAGTTTCCAACATCTGGCTTCATCATGTTCGATCCTCTAGAAGTGATTATAGGTAGGTCTTTCACCTTCCTTCTGATTTTTCACTATTTTCTTTCCCTTGAAATTTCTCTTCCTCTTGCTGTCTTTGGAATCCAACTGTTTGGATGTCTTCGGTGAAAACTTGAATGGTTTGACACTTGATTTGATATGTATGGCTTGAATACATACTTCATCAAAGTCATTAGGATTAAACATCAATAACGTATGCTAGAAATATGAATGTAAAATTCCAATGTACTTTAATAAAGTTCCACGTGTATCCAATGGAATACCAAGCACTAACGCTTTCTTCCTAAACTCCTGAGTAAACTCCTGAATATTATGTCCCTTACATTGTCGCAAATGGTGCCAATCAATAGTAGATTTTTGCATATTTCCAAACAGATATAATTGTTTCTTGAGAGCTTTCAAAAACTTAGACCATGAGGAGATGACTTTACCTTTACACTTTAAATATATCTATGTTTTACTCTCCCACTAGATTCAAGCAATTCCCCTGTTCCTAAGAGTAGCTAATTGGATTTTTGTCTTTTCATCAGAAATGTTTTGAATCCTACAATACACTTCTAATTGCTTAATCCAGTTATCTATTTTCTCTGGGTTCATTTGGCCAGCATAAACATGTAGTTCAAATTTCACATCAAGTTTCAAAAGATATTTCTTAGGTTTTTTTCTATTTCAAAATCTGAACTATAAGAAGAAGAAGAAGATGATGATGATGATGATGAGGGAGATGATGGAGGAGAAGAAGGTTTTTCATCTTTTCCTTTCCCCTTTTCCTTCTTCGATGCCTTTGAAGAACAATTTGCATCTCTCGCCTTATTATCCTCTTCAATTTCTCCCAACCTCTGTTGCACGTTCAAAAACATTTGCTGAAATTGATTCTCATCCTTGACCTTCACTTCAGGAGTTTCACCTACTTTAGTCCCTGTCATCGTCGATTGATGAGCAACTTTCCACTTTCCAATTTCTAGATTGAACTCCTCAAGCGTTCCTTCTCCACGTTGCAATCCTAACCTCATTAGCATTCATTGGAAAAAATCCTACAAATCAAAACATGCTCTGATACCAAAATATATGATACGAATGTGATCAAAATTAAGTGCTTAAGTAGAATTGATTAATTTCCATCAGTGAATTGATTGTTAAATGAACTGCTTAAAGTGGAATACTAAAGGAAATATTAATAATTTATGACTTAAACTAGTATCATATTAAGAATGAAATTACAACAAAGAACAAAGATAAGAGAAAAAAAAACTTTGATTACAGAGATAGTCCCTGGTGGAATATGTTTATGGGTCCGCTTTCAAGATGGGCATCAATTTTATTAGGATTGATATGAGGAATTATTTACACAAAAAATACACTAGACTGAATTTTCTCGCATTCACCTCTACTCACTGACAACAGAAAGATCTCTCTTGTAGCTTTCCAATGCCTATCTTTGCGCTAACTTCTGCCTTCGGACAACCAAGAAACACTGAAAACAAAATCTTCCTCTCTCGCTCAAAAGATGAATACAAAATCGCTCATATGTCTCTGTCCTTTATGAAGAAAATGTTATGTTTTAAATGATTTCATCATCTAACTTCTCAAGGTCAAATTTGGCAAGTGGTTAAACATTGAATGTGGTGATAGATAAGATTAGGTCTCGGTCTAATGAGGGTTCAACACCTAGTGGATAAGTGATAAGGTGCATATCTTTACACCTTGCGCATTTAACATAAAAACACAAATTAGAACCTTATATTATATTTTTAGCTTGGAATTCACCAAACAACGCAGAGGATGAGCTGATGGCGACATGTGATCGGGTGCGGCCTAACCTCCTACTGACATCTCGCGGTATGATTCTGGCGGCTTCGGCTGCTGGAAATGAACGTTTTCCATATGACAACTCACCTATGGTAGTCACGGTCTATCTTCTGATGGCTTCCGCAATGATATTATTAAATTTCACAACGTTCACATATCCTAGTTCCACTGTGGTTAATTCCGACATTTAACTCTGCAGTCAATACTAGCAGTTCCACCATGGTTTTTACACCTATTGACATGCCAGCAGTTCTGATGCGGTTTTAGACCGACGATTCACTGATATGTATTACATTTAGTTTTATCATATGGTTTTAATACATGGGTCTAAAAGGTTAATAAATATTTTTAGCGTTAGGTCTAATACTTTAGGTTTAATACCTTTGGTGTTACATTGTGCTAGGTTAGAACTATATCCTTAGGAATTTAGTCTTATTACAAAATTTCTTCACCATTTCTTTATACTTACACCACTTAGGATTTAATTACATAGGTACATGTCACCACATGAATACCACACACAGCAATTTCGAACCACATTTTAACGATGACATCCAACTCAATCTTGATGAAGTAACTTTCGTCCAGAAAACTGGAGGACATGACAATTTGAAGTCTGAACTAAACATTAGAAAAACTGGAGTTGATTGGACCTCATTGCCGATCTGCACTAAAACAAGATCCTCCTGTATTATAAACAAATAAATGATTTATTTATCATTCCAAGAATGGGGTTAACGAATAATTTAAAAAATAATTATTTGTTTAATTATTTCTATGTGATTTAGTCAAATTTAACAAGGAATAATAACTAAATAATGATTTAATTAATTATTCCTAGAAAAAAATAAGATAAATAATGATTTATCTAATTATTTCTCATAATTGGGTTAAATATGACCAGGAATATTATTTAAACAGTGGTTTAATTAATTATTCCTAGAGGAAAATCAAATAAATAATGATTTATTTAATTTTTCCTCATGGGGTTTATTGTTTGAACCAAAAATAACTTAATAAAATATGGTTTATTAAACTATTTCTTAGATTGAAATCAATTTTACTATGGTAAAATTGGTCTTACATGGTGTACTTTGATCCATGTAATTGTAAATGGTTAGATGACCAAAAATTGGTGTAATAGATTGCACCTCAGCATGCGAGCATTACGAGCTAATTGTATGACTGAAGTACGTTGTAACAACACAATCACTAAACACTGATGGGGATTCAAAGAGAGAGAGATACATAGACAGAGTGAAGCGAGAGAGGACCATAACTTGAGAGGGCAAGACCTACAAATGATATAATTCTCCTTTAATTTTTGGTTACCTGTTATTAGTGAGGGAGGGGAGGCATACCTATGCTTGCTTATATGAAAAAGTCCAAAAAATACTGGTGTGCCCAGAAAAATGATACTGAGCTATAAAGTACATGATATTTTAGCATAAAATGTGCCAGACAAAAATATAATGGATCCCACATACATACTGCACCTGGGACAATGTCTAGGAATGAATACAATAATATCTGAGTAAATGAGACATAATAAGAGCCAAAGAAACCCTGATAAACAGGAAAGGGATCTAAAAATATTAATGGATCATCTCAGTGATACATGCATGCTATAGGTGCTGCAAGTGACTGGAACTGAACCCATAAAATATTTGGAGCTGCATATGAGGTTGTAGCATAATATGAGGTAATCTAAGCATATGGGGGGCTACTGGAAAGGCCACCGCCTCATGAGGTCTCAAACATCTCACACACGCCCGGGAATCACTCGTATTTTTCTGGATCATCAAACTATGAAGCATAGAAATATTAATCATGCAATAAGGAGCTAAATGAGAAACAATCAAGTCAAAGGGAAATGAGGAGTCCCTTTCCCTGATCCCAGGCACCGAACAAAAATGGAAGATGGAACCAAGGTATACTACCCTCTAGACTTGTGTTTTGGAATGAATGTGCTGACGTCGACAGAAGGAGGTCCAACATAGGTGAGGCAAATAGAAATCCTAAAATAAGGCATGAGGGATCATAGTAAAGTGACCGATGGACTGAAACTAGGGATGATGATTGAATGGGGGATATTGAGTAGCAGACATACAATTTCCCTTGTCAGAGCATAAAATGCATGGATGACCTAGCAACTATTGACTTAACTCCTGTAGGGATGGGGGATAGTATGAATGCAGGCCAAAATTGGCAACATGAGAGAGGAACAAGGAAAAAATGGATGGAATAATATAATAGGAGGCAAAGGGACTCAGGACAGACTCCATGAATGATATGGTGACTCAACTTGGATGCTTTGATCAAGGGCGACTCGATGATGCTGCCACAAAGAATAGGCCTGATGGGGACCATAAAAGCATGAGAAAAATATGGTTACTCATGAAGAAAATAAACACATTCATTGATAAGTATGGATTCAAATTGGTGCCCAAAGTACAAGCAATGCAAGTGAAGAAATCTGATTTTAAGAGGTGGCGAAGTGACCCTTCTTAGAAAAATGGATTTTGGGTGAAGTATCAAAACACCAAAAAAAAAGGATACCCATTGTATAGCTTAGTGAGATATTTCCAATGGTGTTGATTGTTTGTCAAACCGAGCTACGGTTTGGTCATAATTGGTGAAAGAAAAATTAGGGTTTTCTTTTAATAGGGTGATTTGTCTCCAATTTGATTCATTTGCTAGTGGAGTTGTGGTGAATTTGGAGAGGAGGAGAAGGCCCTAAATCATGGGGCGATCATAGTGGAAAAATAAATCATTGGTAGTAGGATCCGCGACTTTCAGGTAGGTGACCTTACTTGTCTAAAGATGGCCTTAATGCTTCTTGGAAGGACGCCTCTTGGTGGAGAGTCAAGGTAAGAAATAAATATGGGAATGAACTACTAGAGAAGGTCTAGAATCATCCCCACCCACTGAGTCAAACATGGGGACCAATTGGTAAGTGTAGTATCACATAAATTAGAATGTTTGAAGATATGGTATCAAACATCTACGATATATGGCTCGTTGAGGAGGCCGGCAGGAAGAAATATCCAAGGAATAGGAGGATAATCGACCATACCTAGATTGGTGGGATCTAGGTTGATACTTATGTTAATCAAGGGAGAAAGTGGTGAGGGGTGCCATCATGCACCCAAGCATGGGCTATTTCCCCCAAGAATATGTGATGGAGGGCATTGATCTGGTATGCAAAGTTTGGAATGATGCCCATAGCTAGAGGATTTTGTGGAGCGCCATGGTGTTCCAAGTGATGAAATAATGGATTCAAGCATTCAGTCTCATAGGCACTAAATCCTCAAGAGGATGGTGAGAATATATAGGGGCATAAGTGTCCCCAAGCATGTTATGGAAATTCCAAATGTATTTAGAATAGTGGACTCTAAACACATTTTGACGATGTGTTTCGCCATTTGCTTATGTTATGGTTATCTTTTGTGGGGAGAATGGATAGATACAGTTGGAGAATGGAAATGGTGGACTACCAATCCTCTTTGGCACTGCATATATGAAGCAAATGGACTAAATTTCTGGGTTCACGTACATGGTATCGCTATCCCAAAGAGTGTCTTTGGATATAAGGAACTGGTGCTCACCTAGAAAATATTGAGGTTGGCCAACAACAATGTCTACGGGATTGGGTTGTTGATGAAAGATGAAGGAATTATTAAGTGGATCATCACTAGAGTGATCTAAAGTGATATGAGACTCTAGAGGTTCTTATAAATGGGGAAGAATAATGGTACTAGAGTCGACACTACTAGATGCACTAGGAGGGTTGTGGAGAATTTCTTTTCCTAGACTCTCAAATATGGGTGCCCCCTTACCCAAGCATTGTGTGTCAATGTAATGGCCACAAGTTGTATGTGGTCTAAATGCATGGGTTTGAAGTAAGGGCCTATTGAACCAATCAACCTCACTATGGATGACGTCCTTGGAATCCACAACATGTTGTTCATGGGTCTATTGTGGAAGGAAATATGCATGATGGTGCATATAATTCCAAGGAAAATCAGGGATGGTCATGGCTTCCGTGATGTATTAATATTAATGGGAGATGGGAATATTAGAGAAAAGGAGACCATATGATGCGATGGAACTACTTGGCACATCATCATGAGAAATATGGTTTACATACGCAACGCTATGAAGTGTAGACGAATTGATAGTAGATGAAACATCTACCGATGTTGAGCCCAACATGATCGCCGAAGGAGGTTCAGTAAAAATATAAGGGGATGCCCCAGATGGGTCTTCCACCATGGATGTCATGAATGATGACAGATGGAGGATAATGGTTGAAGGTTCTGTCATCTCGACATTGGGGGGAGTTATCACAATGGGTGTAGAAATGTCCTCCAGTCTGCCGAATAAAAACTTGAAAGTAGAGTAGTACAAGATCCACTATGAGCGACCTTTACTTGACAAATAGCGTCAAGCATGTCGCAAACGTTGTCGAGACAAGGACAAAGGTGAGAATAGTGGCCATAAATATCAAGCAAAGCATAAGCGTGGTTCGTGCACAATGATTTCAGTTTCATAGCTGAATCAGGTAAGGTAACATGGACCTCTGAGATATCAGATTCGGGAAATGTCTCGTTGACCATCGGTTCCTTCTTTCTAGCTTTGCCTCACTCACAATATCCTTTCACAACAGGAGTAGATTCATGTTGAGCTCACTGAGGCATAGAAGCAAAGGGAGAAGTCATAGTGACCAGTTGGATTGGGGTCAAAGTGGTATAAGGTTTGAGATGACTAGGCAGGGTGTTGGCCAGGGGATCGATGTACCAAACTAAGATCCTAATTACGGATTAGTATTTTAGATAAAAATTTAGATTTCTCATAAATGCTTCAGACCTGAATGACCAGATAGAGTTCATCACTAGGATTCTGACACAACTTGTTTTGTCAAAATCTCAGTCTGTATGAGTGAGGTATGGTCAGTTGTTCGCTTTCCAAAACATGTAAAAAAATTAGCAAAACATGTGTAGGGATGATGTGGCAAGTAAAATCATCTTCTCAGAGAATATTCTCTAGATTCAGCCAATGAAAATGTGCAAGTGTTCCAGCCAGATTCGCTGATGATGACTAGGAAGTGAATTTTTTTTATTCTAAGTCTAAGGGTGAATTTTATTATTCATGGTGAAGATTGTTATTTTTAATTGGTGAATTTTTGGGCCAATGGGAATAGGCCATGTGGCTCAGCTAGGGGCTGCAACGTGCCCCCACCCCATGGCCTTGAAGTTTTGCAGATTTGAATTATGTCAAGTCTAAATGGTTATTTTTTTATGAGCGCATATATTACTAACAAGGTTGAGACTATGAGGTTATGCAACCATGTTTTATGATATCTATATATATATATATATATATATATATATAATAGCCTAAGTCTAAACCTTAAGATTCGATAGACGCATCTACATTTGGAGGAGGGCGTTACTATTATTTAGCATAGGTCTTAACTAGTGGAGCAGATAAATATTTGGCAGGGTCGACAAATATGTTTGACCAAAATGATATGGTGGGGGTCGGGGTCGAACCCTAGACCTACCACACGACAAGAAAACGATTTACCGTCTCCCCTACCACCGTGGTTCTTAACCACTATGATTGCCTCCTATATTTATGTTTTGTTGCACCAACGATAGGGGGGCTGGAGGGGGCCAAACCCCTCCCATGTCTCCATACATGAAGAATTAGGAGCTCCAGCAACAGATTCCGGCGGAATGTTAATGATGATTAATTAGCACTTAATATGTCGTTATGCCATAATTAAACCTCCATTAGCGCTAAATGCGCCTAAATTAAAAATCATGCTTATATTATCATAATCATGCTTATCTTAGTGTTAAGAACTGATTAACCTGGTGGTATTTTAGCAGAGTGCGCCAATGTGGCAGAAGGGTTATATTTGGAAATTTAACTGGCAGCCTTCCAAAATTGTTGGAGAAATTGGGGGAAATACAGTTTTTTCCATAACTGAGGCAATTTTTGCCCAAATAGAGCTCAGAAAGAGGCATTCTTGGCTAATTGACATGCTAGTAACTCAATGAAGTAGGCTGCAGAGGCAGAAGAGGTTATCTATAGGTGTTTTTGTGCATTTGAATATTTTTGAAGCTAAGGGCCACCAAGTGTTGGAGGCATTTCCAAAGCATCCAAAATCCAAATTGAGAAAAAAAAATCATTTATGGTATATTTTGATGTTTTAAAGTCATTGGAATATGTTCCAATTACATTTGAAGCTTGTAACATCAATTTGAGCATACTTTAAGCTAATACAAAGACCCACACTATGAAATTGGACCAAGGAGATGTAGCCCAGGAGGAGTGAACTCTTTCAACAAAATTTTGTGTATTGAGCTATGTTATGCATGTTTGTTGTGTTCATATTTTTTGTTGTTTAGTCATTTAAAATTGTGCATTTAAGTTTATGAAAAACACTAAATTTCACCAAGAAAATTGAATTGACAATGACATTCTCATGGACAAAATCTTGATGAATAAGAAAACCAAAGCAAAGAGAATTTTATATCTGGAAATGATACTAGCACATCAATAGCTAGAAATAATTTAAGATCAAGTTGATATCAAAGCACAAGGTTTCTTTCTTGCTTTTCTTGAAGATTTTTAATAGTTGCAATTTTGTGATTCTTACAAGGTTAAGATTGCAGAGAGGAGAAGGGAATATATTGGTAGTTAGTCTTGAGATTAAGACAAGAAACTGAATACTTTAGTTAATGTAGGGAAAATGACGAGGCTACTCAATGCAAGTCAAAACTTGACATTGGTGATGATAAAGAAAGAGATATTATTCATAATATTTTTCAAACAAATCCTTATAATTGTAATGATTTGTTTCAGATTAATAACAAGTTTTCTTTGAAAGAAGGTGAAAAGCATTTGCAGCAGTCAACATTGGTGTTGAGTAGTGTTGAAAATAAGGTTCCGGTGCAAGAGGTTGAAAAGGTCAAATAGAGGACAAAGTAGCTTGGTAAAGAAGGCATAGGTTTCACAAATGTTCATTGTTGGTTTTGGAAAGGCACATTACAATGGCGAAGATACTTGGTCGAGAGTCGACACAAGTTCAAGGAAAAAGCAACTAAAAATCGCCATAGAGACAAAGTGTAGGGTGAGAAAGATTTTAAGTTTCCTTTGATTTTTGACAAAGATAGAAACAAGATGTTTTCTAAAAAATTGGATTGTTGGTCTGCAAATTTAGAAATATTGCATCATGATGGTGTCAAAGACAACAATAGATGGTTATCAGAATCAAGGAAAATTTTGACTTTTTATGAAAAGCCCCAAATAATAAAAATAGGAAAATTTCAATGGATAAAAACAAGAAGAGTGAGGGAATAGTCCCCTCATCTTCATAATTAGTAATCAAGAGATATTTTGGGGTCCAAAAGGCTTCTAGTGTGGAGGAATGATCAGGGATCAATATTTTTGCTAAAAATTCAAATTTTTCAGAAATGCTTCAGACCTGAATGACCGAATAGAGTTTGTCACCTAGATTCCAGAGCAACTCTTTTTGTCAAAATCCAAGTTCATATGAGTGAGTTATGGTCTGTTTTACGCTTTCTAAAACATGTAAAAAAATGAGCAAAACAAATACAAGGATGATGTGGCAAGTACAGTCAGCTTCTCAAAGAATATTCTCCACATTTAGCCAATGACAATGTGCCAAGTTTTCCAGCCGGATTCTCTGATGATGACTATGAAGCGAATTTTTTTAATCTTAAGTATATGGGTGAATTTTATTATTCATGGTGCAGATTGTTATTTTTAATTGGTGAATTTTTGGGCCAATGGGTATAGGCCACGTGGCACAGCCAGTGGCTACCACATTCCCCCACCCCATGGTCTTGAAGGTTGAAAGGTTCGAATTATGTCAAGTCTGAATGGTTTTTTTTTGTTAGGCATGTATATTATTAACAAGGTTGAAAATATGGGGTTACGAAAACATGTTATATGATATATATATATATATATATATATATATATATATATATATATATGTATATATATATATATATATATATAGATAGATAGATAGATAGATATATATATATATATATCATTTGTATATGTAATAACCTAAATCTAAAACTTAAGATTCGGCAGACGCATCTACATTTGGAGGAGGGCGTTACTATTATTTAATGGAGGTCTTAACTAGTGGAGCAGATAAATATTGGTAGGGTCGACCCTCAAACATTTTGCACGAGAAACAAACGCTTTACCATCTCCCTTACCACCGTGGTTCTTAACCAGTATGATTTCCGCCTCTATTTATGTTTTGTCACACAGATGGTTGGGGGCCTGTAGGGGGTGAGCCCCATCCCATGTGTCCATACACCAAGAACCAGGAGCACCAACAAAAAATTCTGACAAAATTTTAATAACTATTAATTAGCACTTAATACGTATTTATTCCACAATTAAACATCCATTAGTGTTAAATGCGCTTAAATTAAAAATTGTGCTTATATTAGTGTTAAGCGTCGATTAACTTGGCGGGATTTTATCAGAGCACGCTAAATGTGGCAGAAAGGCTATTTTTGGAAATTTAACCATCAGTCTTCCAAAATTTGTGGAGAAATTGGGGGAAATAAAGGTTTTTCCGTAACTGAGGCAATTTTCACCCAAAAAAAGCTCGGAAAGAGGCATTTTTGGCTAATTGACATGCTAGGAACTCAATGAAGTAGGTTGTAGAGGTAGAAGAGGTTATCTATAGGTGTTTTTTTCATTTGAATATTTTTGAAGCTAAGGGCCACCAAGTGTTGGAGGCATTTCCAGATCATCCAAAATCCAAATTAAGAAAAAAATAATCATTTCTGGTATATTTTGATGTTTTAAACTCATTGAAATATGTTCCAATTACATTTGAAGCTTGTAACATCAATTTGAGCATACTTTAACCTAATACAAAGTCCCACACTATGAAACTGGACCAAGGAAACGCAGCCCAAGAGGAGTGAAATCCTTCAACAAAATTCTGTGTATTGAGCTATGTTATGTGTGTTTGTTTTGTTTATCTTTGTTGTTGTTCAGTCATTTAAAATTGTGAATTTAAGTTTATGACAAACACTAAATTTCACCAAGTAAATTGAATTGATAATGACATGATCCTGGACAAACTCTTGATGAATAAGAAAACCAAAGCAAAGAGAATTTTATATCTAGAAATGATAGTAGCACATCAATAGCTATAAATCATTTAAGATCAAGTTGGTATCAAAGCACAAGGTTTCTTTCTTGCTTTGCTTGAAGAGTTTTAACGATTGCAATTTTGTGATGCTTACAAGGTTAAGATTGCAGAGAGGAGAAGGGAATATATTGGTAGTTAGTGCTGAGATTAATACAAGAAGGAAGAGGGATGAGAAAGCATCATCCTCACCCAAAGGACCACTCAAAGTAGCACCTGAAGCACCTCAAATTCCATCTCCATTAGTTGAGATAGAAGAAGTGCAATTTGTACAAGAGGATGAAGTGATTGAAGAGGTACAAGCTACAGAGGTTGATCTTGAATCCAAATCTAAAATATCAGGCTATCAAGAGATGCATGAAAATTATGAAGAAGAGGATGTTAAGAGATACTTGAAAGAGATGCAAAGAATGGTTAAAGTCATGTATGGAGTGTTGGCAATATGATGCAGTAGTGTTGTCCTTGATGGCAACCTACTTGATAAAGCTGATGGCAACCTACTTGATGAATTTGTTCTTGATGGAAACCTATATTAATTGATGGAAACATACTTCTGATGAGTTAATTCGGAGATTGTTGGCAATGTGATACAATGTGTTGATTTTGATGGAACCTGCCTGATGAAGTTGTCCTTGATGAAAACTAACTGAATGAGTTATTAATGATGTAAATCTGATGTATCTACAGATCAGTTCAGAAGTAGCTCAGAAAGTGCCAGAATAATGTTGAACAAGGTATGTCACAAGACATACGTGGGTTTGTTAAGGATCAGTCGCATATGCACGCGGAAAAGTACGTGCCAAGTCGCGTATGCCAATTTGCGCTCTAATTTTATAAAACCAGGGGAATTTACCATGGTATTGACCCATTGGATTGAGCGCTGGATTATCTATTTGATCCTGTCCAGGAATACCATCGGAAGTGGTGTGGTTTTGGTTCATGGTATTGATAAAGGCTAAACCTATATAAGGAGTAAAGAATAATAGTGCAAGGTGTGCAAGTGTCTGGGCTTTAATGAATATTTCACTCTGAAGTATATCTGCATGGTTGAACTCTGTTCTTAATTGGTAGATCTGAATTTATGATGCACCTATGAATATGATGAAGGTTCAAGATCTCTAGATCTAGAAATGATGAATCTCTAGGATGATCTGAAAAGAAGTGATGAAGACCTGGCGCAAATCTGTTGAAGAAATTGAAGAATTCTAGGTAAGTTTATAGATCTGATCTGTTCTGCAAAGTTTATCTTTTATAGATCTATACGCAGGTTCGTTTCATGAAAAGTGCGTGTATACGCGGATATGATTCAATAAAAGCGCGTATGGGTAGTTAGGGTTTTCTGAAAAATGCACAGATGTATACGCGGGTTCGTTTCATGAAAAGCGCGTGTATATGCAGGTTTGATCAAATAAAAGCACGTATGGTATCTAAACTAATGATTGCTCAAGGTTGAATGTGTTTCTGCATATCTATTCTGAAGTCTGGGTTATCTCTGATATTCTGGTTACAGTGGTTTCACTGTTCTGTTTGAAGCATTGGGCGAAGTATATTTGTTGATAAGTGAAGGGTTGTGTTGAAGTTGTTTGATCCAGTTTGAAAATTGATGAAATGTGGTCGGCAGTAGTGCTGAGGGTTGAAGCCTTCAGTAAGGGGGTAGTAGCTCCCTTCTAGTGGTAGCTGGTAAATGAGAGTAGGGGGTAGTAGCTCCCTTCCAGGAGAGGCTGGTAAACGAGAGCAGGGGGTTGTAGCTCCCTTCCAGGAGAGGCTGGTAAACGAGAGAAGGTTGTAGCCTTCTGCAGGTGGGTGCCTGCGTGCTGGTATGAGTCTGCGCCATTACATGGTTGTAAGATGTTTTCTTTATAATAAATATTGAAGACTGAGATGACGACAGTGGTGGTTTTCTCCCGACTTGGGTTTCCACCTTAAATCCTGGTGTTCACGTGTGTTGCTTATGTGTGATGGTTTATTCTATTTTTACTGCACATGCTTACTGCTTAACATCTGATGAATAAATGATGCAATGATTTAAGAATCAAATACATAATAAGAGCTCTGAGCATACGCGAGTTTCCTTAAGGATATCTGCGTATATACGCTAGTTTTGTTCTGTAAAGTAGCATATGGGTTTTGAGAAAAGAAAAGTAAAATTTTTATCAGTTAGCTCTAAATACTGATTCACCCCCCCTCTCAGTATTTTTCCCAACAATTGGTATCAGAGCAGGTCCTTCTGAAAAAGCTTAGCCGCTAGAAGGAAGATCAAGCAAGATGAGCAATCAAGATGGAACAACATCTATCAAGCCTCCGCTCTTTAATGGAAGCAATTTAATCTTCTGGAAAACAAGGATGAGATCCTATCTTCAGTCTATGGGAACAGATGTATGGGCCATTTTTGAACAAGGATATAAATATCCAGCTACAATACCAACAGATCCGACTGAAAAGAAGAATTATGAATCAAATGCAAAGGCGGTCAATGCTATAACGGGAAGTCTGACTGAATCTGAATTTGTCAAAGTCATGCAGCTAAATACAACAAAGGAAATGTGGGAAAAAATCATTCTAAGTTATGAAGGTGATGCAAAGGTAAAAAGTGCAAAACTCCAAACTCTCAGAATTGAATATGAAAATTTGAAGATGCATAGTGATGAGAGTATTTCCAGTTTCTTTTTACGTGTTGATGATGTTGTAAATCGTATGAGAAATCTGGGAGAAACAATAACCGAATCTACTTTAGTTGAGAAAATTTTAAGATCGCTAACAGCAAAATTTGAGTCAAAAGTTTCTGCTCTTGAAGAAAAACAAGATCTTCAAAATCTTACTATGGTACAACTTCATGGCATACTAACCGCATATGAAATGAGAAGAGGAGGACCATCTGAAGTCAAAGAGGTTGTCTTCAGAGCTTCTACAAAAGGGAAAGAAGTACAAGAACCAGAAGGATCGGGATATATCTCAGAAGAAGATGAGGCAAATTTTGTAAAGAAACTCCAACTTGGCACAGGACGATTCAGAGGTAAGCTTCCTTTCAAATGTTTTGAGTGTGGAAGAATTGGTCATTATGCTGCTAAGTGTCCTCATAAAGAAACACCTGCAAAAGGGAAGGAAGTAGTAAGAAGGAATAAGAATCGGTTTAACACTAGAAAAAGTTACTATACTCATGAAGACAGTGATGGGTTATCTGATAGTGAGGAAGAATGTGAACAAGATCTTAGACTTCTCATGGCATTTGAATCTAGAGAAGAAAAGGATACTTTTGTGGATGCTCTAGAGGAAAATGATTTTCTTGAAGAAAACAATCAACTCAAAATACGCTTAGAAGAAATTAAAATACTCTTAGAAGAAAGGAAAATAACCATAGAAACTCTGGAAAAGCAGTTTGAAGAAGCGAAGAAACACAATGAGAAATTAGAATGTGAAGTGGTAAGTCTAAGAAAAGAATTTGAGAAAGTAAAGACTCTGAATCTTAGATTTGCTAAAGGATCTGAAACCCTAGATGAGATTATCAAGGTACAACGTTCTCCTCTTATAAAGATAGGTCTTGGATATACCGGAGAATCTTCTCAGGCTTCAGCACCAAATTATCTAAAAGCAGCTACAACTGGTTTACAACATTCTGCCACTCAGCAAGGGAATAAAGAATCTTTACAGGTAAAGCATGATCATCTCAATTCAAAGAACACTAACAGGAATATCTTTCAAAGAAACACCAATCAACAGGTAAATTCAAGTAGAATATTTCATGATCGCAGAAATTTCTTCTTCAATGGACAATGTTTTTCATGTCACAATTTTGGTCATAAAGTTGTTCAATGTGTTGCATATAAAACCATCATGACAAGAGAAGCAAGAAAGAAAAGGATTGATATTGAAACAAATAAGAATACCTATAACAACTTTTCTCCTCTTCTAAATGAAGTTGAATGTGCTTATTGCAATAACTTTGGCCATGAAGAATCTGAATGCAGGAGCAAAGTTCAACCAAAAGAGCATTTTCCTTCAAGCTCCAAAGTATGGAAAAAGAAGGAATTACAGGTTGAAAATTGTGGCATAGCGTTATTTGCAGAAGGTGAAGAAAATCAATGGTACATTGATAGCGGATGCTCAAGACACATGACAGGTGACAAAAACAAACTTCGTGCATATAGTGCTCTAGAAAAGGAAAAGAAAGTTACTTTTGGAAATGATACTCCTGTTGTAATTAAAGGAAAAGGGTCTGTGTTTTTAAGAGAAAAGGTAAAGGCTAATGATGTCATGTATGTGGATGGATTAAGGCATAACCTGTTAAGTGTAAGTCAAATGTGTGATCAAGGAACTGAAGTTGTCTTTAGTTCAAAAGAATGTGTGGTTCGTGATCTTGATATAGGTAAAACAATTATAAAAGGAAAAATAACTCCAAGCAACTTGTATGTATTAAAGAACTGCAAAGAACAATGTTACTTGAGTAAATCTTCAGAAAACTGGCTATGGAATAGAAGGTTGGGGCATCTAAGCTTCTCTCAAATCAACAAATCAAGCAGACTTAATGTTGTTCGTGGTCTTCCCAATATTACTCTACCTGAAAGTATCATATGCAAATCTTGCCAATTCGGCAAGCAGACCAGAGTGCAATTTAATGCCAAGGAAGGATCATCAAGTAGGCCTCTTGAACTCATTCATACTGACATATGTGGACCTATGAGGAAAAAATCACCTCGTGGTGAACAATACTATATCTTATTTATTGATGATTTCTCTAGAATGTGTTGGATTGGGTTGCTGAAGCACAAAGATGAAGCATTTGAGAAATTTTAGATCTTCAAGGCTCTGGTTGAAAATGAAGTAGATCTAAAACTCAAATGTCTTAGATCTGATCGAGGAGGAGAATATACTTCAAATGAATTCCTTGAATTTTGTGAACAACATGGCATAAAAAGACAATTTTCTGTAGCTGGAACTCCACAACAAAATGGCGTAGTAGAAAGAATGAATAGAACAGTTCAACAAATGGCTAGAGCTATGCTTGATGATTCTGGAACACCTGACACATTTTGGGGAGAAGCAACACATACAACAGTAAACATTCTCAACAAGGCACATGTTCGTGTAAATAGTGACAAAACTCCATATGAACTCTGGTATGGTAATTCTCCATCTGTGAAGCATTTTAGAGTTTTTGGAAGTAAATGCTTTATCAAAAATAATGATGAAAAACTTGGCAAGTTTGAACCTAGAGCAGATGAAGGAATACTTCTTGGTTACTCCTCTACAAGTAGAGCATATAAATGTTACAATAAAAGACTTCGGAAGATTGTTGAATGTATTGATGTTGTTATTGATGAGTCTCCTGCAGCCCCAAAGGAAGAAAAACAAACAAAAAATGAAGACGATGGTGACTTATGTCCTTCTACATCAAATAGCAATGATATAGACAGTGAACCCAATGAAGAACCTGAAGATGATTTATCTGAAAAGGCTCCATCCAGATATGTTCAAAAGAATCATCTAGAATCTCAAATTTTGGGAGATAAGGGATCAGGTGTACAAACAAGAAGGACTCTTGTGGGATCTTCTAGCTATCTGGCATTTCTATCTACTATTGAACCACACAATGTCAATCAAGCTAGCAAAGATGAATGTTTGGTTCAAGCCATGAATGAAGAGCTTGATCAAATTGAAAAGAATCACACTTGGGAATTAGTACCAAGACCTCATAACAAAAATGTCATTGGAACTAAATGGATATTCAAAAACAAGTTAAATGAGAATGGGGATGTTGTAAGAAACAAAGCTAGACTTGTTTGCAAAGGGTATACTCAACAAGAAGGTATAGACTTTGAAGAAACTTTTGCTCCTGTAGCTAGACTTGAAGCCATAAGAATGTTTCTTGCCTTTTCAAGTTTTCAACAAATCAAAGTTTATCAAATGGATGTTAAATCTGCATTTCTCAATGGTGATATAGAAGAAGAAGTTTATATAGAACAACCAGAAGGATTCATTTTGGGAAATGATGAAAATCTTGTTTGTAGACTTAAAAAGGCTCTATATGGTCTCAAACAAGCTCCAAGTGCATGGTATTATCGTCTTGACAAATATCTTCATCAACAAGGATTTACAAAGGGGTCTGCTGATAGCAACTTATACACAAAAATTGAAAATGATAAAATTTTGATTGTGGTTGTATATGTTGATGATATAATTTTTGGAAGTAATGAAGAATCTATGAGTCAGAAATTTGCTTCTGTCATGCAGCAAGAATTTGAAATGTCTTTACTTGGGGAACTAACATTCTTTCTTGGTTTGCAAGTGCATCAAACTACTGATGGTATATTCTTATCACAAGCAAAATACCTTAAGCAAATTCTGAAGAAGTATGGCATGGAAGAATGCAAACCTGTAAGTACACCAATGATAATCGGATGTAATCTCAGTTCTCATGATGATTCCCCCATGGTGAATCAACCAGAATACAGATCTATGATAGGAAGTCTAATTTATCTCACTGGGACTAGACCAGACATTATGCATGATGTTGGGATTGTTGGACAATTCCAAGCTAATCCAAAAGAGTCTCACCTTCAGGCTGTCAAAAGAATATTCAAATATCTACAAGGAACTCAAGAATTTGGACTATCGCATCCAAAGAATGCTGATCTTACTCTTCATGCTTACACTGATGCAGATTGGGCTGGAAATGTTGATGATCGGAAAAGCACTAGTGGTGGTGCATTCTATATGGGGCCCCGGTTAGTATCTTGGTTCAGCAAGAAGCAAAACTCTATTGCTTTATCTACAGCAGAAGCAGAATATGTGGCTGCCGCATCATGTTGCACTCAACTTATTTGGATGATGCAAACCTTACAATATTTTCAAATCAAATGTTCATCTCCTATCTCCATTATTTGTGATAATACAAGTGCCATCAGTATCTCAAAGAATCCTGTTATGCATTCCAATACCAAGCACATTCCTATCAAGTATCACTTTTTACGTGAACAAGTGCTTGAACAAAAGGTGAAGTTGGAGTATGTTCCCTCCAAGGAACAAATTGCTGATATATTTACAAAACCTCTGCCCAGGGAAGCGTTCGAATATCTCAGACAGAAGCTGGGAGTAGACTCTACCATGCAGAAAATCAGAACTGCTTAAATTCAGAAGATTAAATTTGATACGCGGGTTTCCTGAAAGACAGCCGCGTATATACATGGGTTTATACAAAGAAAACTACGTATGGTTAGTTTCTGACAAATTTTACTTGGGGTCAGCATTCTTCAGCACAGTTGCAGTGCTGTTTGGTATCTCTGATGTTGTATGGTATCTCTGATGATGTTTCAGCTCTTATTTTTGTTTCATTCTCTGATATTGGGTGAAGATGCCTTGATGATTGGCTGTTGAAAGTGTTCAGGTTGCACAAGCTAAGGAGGAGTTTTGGTCATATGGAAAGGATGCATTGGATGCACAGTTTCAGGGGGAGCATTAGCCTTGCTGAATGTAATGCATTGTTGGCATTATGATGATTCTGAAATATGATCTCTCTTGAGGTCTTTTTGATATTGGTTATAAAAATTCATATGTGTAATTTGATGAAAAGTTCATATTGAGACCTATGATGTAAATTTGTAATATTCAGTCATGTAAGGTCTTGATCAAATTTGTAAACCCACTTGGTTGGGTAGTTGAGTCACATATGTAAATCCACTTGGTTGGATCTTTGATGTAAGTATGAGTCCTTGGTGATAGGAAATGTCATAGAGTCATGTACTTCATTTGAAGATTCAGCGTGAACTTAGGAGGAGCATGGTAACTTCAGTGCACATTAGATCTACAGAGCTCTTCTTTCTACATGAGAAGAAAAACCTTGTTTTGGTTTTTGATCCGCCCTTTGCCCTTGATGTCAAAGGGGGAGAGTAACATGGTGTTTGAATAGGGGGAGAGTATCATGGTGTTTGCAGAATGGTTATATTCAATGTATCTATCTGTTATGGTGATCAAACACCATCATGGTTGCCATCAATTCCAAAGGGGGAGATTGTTGGCATGTGTTGTCCTTGATGGCAACCTACTTGATGAAGTGGCAACCTACTTGATGAAATAAGATTGTTAGCAATATGATGCAGAGTGTTGTCCTTGATGGCAACCTACTTGATAAAGTTGATGACAACCTACTTGATGAAGTTGTCCTTGATGGAAACCTACTTGATGAGTTAAGGGGGAGATTGTTGGCAATGTGATACAATGTGTTGACTTTGATGGAACCTGCCTGATGAAGTTGTCCTTGATGAAAACTGACTTGATGAGTTGTTGATGATGTATCTATGTGTTAAAAGGAAGGATGATGTATCTACAGATCAGCTCAGAAGTAACAGAAGAAAGGAATTCCAGAAAGTGCCAGAGAAATGATAAATAAGACATGTCACAAAGCATACGCGGGTTTGTTAAGGATAAGTAGCGTATGCACGCGGAAAAGTACGTGCCAAGTCGCGTATGCCCTATTGCGCTCTAAATTTATATAACCAGGGGAATTTACCATGGTATTGACCCATTGCATTGAGTGTTGGATTATCTATTTGATCCCGTCCAGGAATACCATCGGAAGTGGTGTGTTTTTGGCTCATGGTATTGATAAAGGCTAAACCTATATAAGGAGTAAAGAATAATAGTGCAAGGTGTGCAAGTGTCTGGGCTTTAATGAATATTTCACTCTGAAGTATATCTGCATGGTTGAACTCTGTTCTTAATTGGTAGATCTGAATTTATGATGCACCTATGAATATGATGAAGGTTCAAGATCTCTAGATCTAGAAATGATGAATCTCTAGGATGATCTGAAAAGAAGTGATGAAGACCTGGCGCAAATCTGTTGAAGAAATTGAAGAATTCTAGGTAAGTTTATAGATCTGATCTGTTCTGCAAAGTTTATCTTTTATAGATCTATACGCAGGTTCGTTTCATGAAAAGTGCGTGTATACGCGGATATGATTCAATAAAAGCGCGTATGGGTAGTTAGGGTTTTCTGAAAAATGCACAGATGTATACGCGGGTTCGTTTCATGAAAAGCGCGTGTATATGCAGGTTTGATCAAATAAAAGCACGTATGGTATCTAAACTAATGATTGCTCAAGGTTGAATGTGTTTCTGCATATCTATTCTGAAGTCTGGGTTATCTCTGATATTCTGGTTACAGTGGTTTCACTGTTCTGTTTGAAGCATTGGGCGAAGTATATTTGTTGATAAATGAAGGGTTGTGTTGAAGCTGTTTGATCCAGTTTGAAAATTGATGAAACGTGGTCGGCAGTAGTGCTGAGGGTTGAAGCCTTCAGTAAGGGGGTAGAAGCTCCCTTCCAGTGGTAGCTGGTAAACGAGAGCAGGGGTAGTAGCTCCCTTCCAGGAGAGGCTGGTAAACGAGAGCAGGGGGTAGTAGCTCCCTTCTAGGAGAGGCTAGTAAATGAGAGAAGGTTGTAGCCTTCTGCAGGTGGGTGCCTGCATGCTGGTATAAGTCTGCGCCAGTACATGATTTTAAGAAGTTTTCTTTATATAATAAATATTGAAGACTGAGACGACGGAAGTGGTGGTTTTCTCCTGACTTGGGTTTCCACCTTAAATCCTGGTGTTCATGTGTGTTTCTTATGTGTGATGGTTTATTCTATTTTTACTGCACATTCTTTCTGCTTAACATCTAATGAATAAATGATGCAATGATTTAAGAATCAAGTACATAATAAGATCTCTGAGCATACGCGAGTTTCCTTAAGGATATCCGCGTATATACGCTAGTTTTGTTCTGTAAAGTAGCGTATGGATTTTGAGAAAATAAAAGTAAAAATTTTATCAGTTAGCTCTAAATACTGATTCACCCCCCCCCCCCCCTCTCAGTATTTTTCCCAACATTAGGAGGTTAGCGTAATTGTTTTTATTACCTTTGCTAGTAGGCCTAGGTCGTAATTCCCCCAGACTACTCTCGGGAGCTACTATTATTTCGCTTTCTTGTACTTTGGTGTCCGGTCCTCATCACCTGGAGCATAAATACCTGAGAGTTACTTGTCTAGTTGTATCTTAGGAACTTTTTAATGAGTTCTCTTTTCTCCTAGACTGCTTAGCTTCATATATTTTTAAGTCTAAAATAAATCTCATAAAGTGGCTGACCGATCACCTCGTCGATCGAGGAGGCTTCATGGGTTGTCTCCCGTGAGTGTCGAGCCTTCTTCAAGAAGGCATAGGAGTAATTTGGAGGGTGATTTTCACCCGGTGGTTTCAGACGCAGCGGAGAGAGATCCTCCATCAGGGCTTGTTGTTTCTGTGGGTGGTTCTGGTGTTGGTGTCAATACAGAGAGGAGTTCCTCACTCATATCGAGATTTTTATTTCCTGCAGAAGAAGTAGAAGTAGAGGAAGTCCCTCAGCCTCTTGAGTCTCTTCCATCTCCTCTTCCTACCAATTATCCTTTCATCATTCAATATATTGGACCCGAGTTTCAAATACCCGACAGTCCTTATCCATCATATTCACACCTTTCGATGGCCACTATTGCTATATCTACTATCACTTCTAGTGCTGTTGTGTTTGGCTCTGGTCACACCCAAGCACATGCTTCACAATTTGGTCCCTTTTCTTTCGGAATGCCCACTAGTGGGATTCCTTCTTTCTCCTTTTCTGTTGCTTCAGCTGCATCTGCATCGATACCCTCTATGGCCAGTGGATCAGCTTATTTTCAAGGGTTCCCCTTTGGGAGTGGGCATATCCCTCATTCGACCCCTTCCTTAGGATATTTACCTTTTGCTTCTCAGACTTAGGGTTTCAATCCATGGTCTAGAGGTCAAAGTTCTAATACCTTTACATGTTGGAATCTTGTTTTTACAACATTGGGAGCAGGGAATCAGTTTCTCGTTGGTCAGCAAGGGAATGTCCCTTTCCCTTCATCGAGTACTTCTCAGGCTTTTTCTCCGTTTGCAAATTCTTGGAACCCTTATCAAGGGGTTTCCTCTCCATTCACTACCTCGGTTGGGGGAAATGGTCCTGTTTATAGTAACTCTATTATGGGGGGGGGTCCTTCTCTGAATTTTGGGTCACAATGTAATGTTCCCAATTTTTAGCCTCAAGCTAAAAGGAACATTAATATAGTTAGTAGTATTTTATTTAGTTAAATAAAATGGATAAGGAGGCCCCATAATCTTTGAGAAGGAAGAATAAACACTCCTCATGTGAAAGGAGGAAGAATAAAGCAGCTGATTTGAGCACCATAGGATTGGATCATGCTTGATCTAGTCATTTTGACCAAAGTCAACTAATTTGTCTAAATACATTGAACCTTCTTGGACAACGCAGTTTTAGTGGAGGCTCCACTTGCATGAGCTAGGTGGAAAGTGTGGATGGGACCCATGGTGAGAGAAGTTAATTTTTTTTATAAGGAGGAGATGGCAGCCCATTTTCATTATGCATTAGCTTATTATTTTCATTGGGTCTGCTAAGACTTGCATACCCGGGTTGTTTAGCAGGGTTGTAGTGTTCTTGAGCACAAGGGTGTTCCCGGTTGGGAATCCCTACCTCATCCTCAAGGAGGGAGAGGGTTTGAGCTCCATTTCCTCATTCTGGCATTTGGCCAAAGCTACCTCCTTCAGTGAAGCATTTTCCTGTTGGGTAGAAAACGTTGTGTTGCTGGGTGCAACAATAGAGGAACTCATAGAGTCATTCTTTGGCTTGTTCTTCAGTGGAGATCTTGTATATTCTTTGGAAGAGCAACAGAGGAGACTCCAGGGAATCATTTCAGTTCTTTGGCACTAGGCCAACCATTCACCATCTCTCACAGCGCAGTCTAGGGCTGGAACTGCATTATTTTATGCAGGCAGTTGCTGGGAGGGTCATTTGATCTCATCAGGAGGAGTTTTTTTGAGTAAAAGGGATCAGCCCTTTGCTTGAGGACATTATCAGAGGAGGGCGTGATTATTTTAGATCTGCTATAGCCTCATTCTTATTTTGGTTCAGTTGTAGTGGAAATGTATTTCTCACATTGTACATTCTCCAGAATTTCTAGCAATCTCTCCTAGATTGGATAGAAATCTTGTATTGGAGACCATTCTTCTATTATTGGGAATTTCTTTGTATCCTTCAGCCTCATTATAATTTTGTATGTATTCATCAGCTGCTACTCTCATAGAGACTGTGCAGTCACTGCTTTCCGGTATTTTTTGTAGTTGCAGCAACTCATGTATTTCATAGTTTGATCATTGGAGATTGGTTCCAATAGCTTGAGTGGCTTGTCCCTCATGATTTTCTTGTGTATTATTGCTGATATAATAATATAATGTTGGCTGCATAACATTTCCCTCTTATGGTATATTCAGAATTGCAGAGCTTATGATTGGGTTCATGTATTACTGTAGGCTCTCTCTTTGAGTATTCTTTAAGGGACCTAGTTTGGGGAGATTTGAATAACCCATATAGAGTAATTTATTTGGGCTCAACTTCTATAAGAGAAGTTTTTAATGAGTTAAAAAGGGGATCCAAGCCCCCTTTCAACTTATTTTTGCATTAGTTTCCTTATACAGCATCCCTTTGGACCCTGTTGCAGCAAATCCTAAAAAAGGGATATTACAGTGGTATCAGAGCATCAATCTTGGCTTAGCCTGTGTAGCCCAAGATAATATGCCATTAGAAGGAGAAGCTCCTCACTTATAAGAGGAGATGTACAGAGAAAATAAGAAAAGAGGAATGTTAGAAGAGGAGATATCCCTGCTCCTTTTTCAAACTATGGAAGCTATCATAAAAGATCTCAAGGAGATAGAAATGGAAAATTGCAGAAAGTTTCTGAGAGGGTTTGAATATGAAGCAAGCCCTAGCTACTATCATGATGGGTGTGAACATTCAGCCACACATGCAGATCCACAGCGCAGTTCAGAATGGAGGAAGAAGATGAGGCCATTGGAGCAGCAGCGCTGCAACTCAAAGGTATGGCTCATGATTGTTGGGTTGAAAATTATGTTTCATGTTTTCATGCAAATGTAAAAACATATGATGCATTCACTAAGGGTTTGGTGAAGAAACTTGATGGAAGTCTATATGAATCATCATGTATCATAACTTCAAACACTTTGCATGCATTGGATGGAACCATCAAAACTCCATTCCTTTTTTCTGAAGGGGATGACAACATGTATGATGGCTTGCTAAGGGAAATATCCCCATTATGTAAAGGGCCCTCTTCCATTTGTGAAGACATGGAGGTACTTCCTTCAATAGATGATCGAGATCTAGGGTCTCTCCTTGATGATGAGGTATTCTCATTGAGTGATGGAGGGGATGAGCACAAGAGAACCAACAACGCTGTCACACAGGGAGGAGATCCATCACCACATGGAGGTGAAAAGGGAGGCTTTGCTTGCACTAGAGGGGACCTTGTGTCTTTACAAGGAGTTCCAAATGATTCAACATTTGGGAACCAAGACAAAATTCCGGAGCCATATGCAGCAGTTTTTGGGGATTGTGAGATGGAGGAGGAAGAGAAGGATCAACATCAAGGGATGATACACCCTTATCTATTCTGGAAAGTTTTTGCACAAGAGAAGGAGACTGTACAACACAGTGAAGAGAGGGACAAATCAGTCCACTCATACATACAATCCACTTCTGAGCTCGATGTATCACTATATGGAGGCATTCCACCTGGGAGGCCACCTGATCTAGAGTTGATGAGGGGCATCTTGTCATTTGGTTCACCACTCTTGGATTCCAGAGAGGTGAAGACATTGGAAGAGTCCAGAACATCACAGGGAGTTTGGGGTAAAACCAAGGAGGAGGGAGACATTCTCTTATTTTCAGTATCACCCACTCTCATCAGTTATACTATGTTGACAGAGTTTGTTGCAAGGATGAAGGATTGCATCTTCATGATGCAGGATGACTGCTCCATAGATTTGGAGAGGAAGAGGATACTTCCTTTTAGGAAGGACTCTTTCATACATAGGAGTGGATGTAGGCCACTCATGCTTGCTTTGGCCCAAATTGGGAGATTCTTTGGGGATGACATCTTCTCATGGGAGGCCAACTTCCAAAGGACACCATCACTATTTGAGCATGAGTAGCTGCATGATGGGCATGGCAGCATTTTGGAGGATGACTTTGGCATGGGGGATGTCAAAGTAGCAGGTAGCAGCGTGAGGGGAGCTTCACATGCTAGATCACCAGCGTTGTGTATGAGGAGGATTGATCCATATTGGAGGTCTCAGCTTTTGGTAGAGTACTCCAAGGATCTTGGTGCATGCATGGTCCTTGATGACCCAGAGGGAGATGACAGATACATGGTGGATGACATGGTCATCCATGGTTATGGCAGGATCTTCTTGATTAGGGCATCTAGTCTCAAGGAGAAACTGTTACATGCAACACATGAGGACTTCCTAGCTATGCACCTTGATGCATATCTTGTTTTGTTAGAGGATTTCACTTGGGAGGGCATCCAGCAGGACATATATCAACATATGGAGAGATGCATAGCCCAGATGGTGATAGAGAGGATGTCACAGCCACCTTCCTACTCATTGGGAGTGAAGGAGCTTTTTCAGTTGAGCCATTTCAGCTCAAGGTCTCAAGTACATGGTAGAGAAGGTATACTTTCACATTATGATTTGTACTTCTTTACTTTATATGAGTATCATATTATATCAAGAAGGATCATCCCTTCTTGAATTTTGTATAATGTACTTGTAGCTACTTGTAGCATTGATTTTGGCTACCTTAATGGTGGTATGTGGGGGAAGCCACATGACTCTTGGTGTGCACTATTAACACCACATTGTACATGCATGTTCACATCTTATGAGATGACTGTGGTAGCAAACAAGTGGCTAGTAAAGCACTTGTTATCTTTTTTTTTGAGGCAGGCATGGAATGCACTGCACTGGTTCCTCGTGTGGAACTATGATTGACTCTATGGTTGCCATGTGGCAGCTTGTTTTCATTGTATTTTGCTTCCATATGTTGCCGATGTCTGTATACTCATGGGAGGATTTGTTTGGAGAGTGTGCTTGGAGTTGAAGATTCCCATTGGGAGTATGATTCTCCCCTTTTCACATGTTGTATGTTTCAGGAGAAAAAATGGACACACCATGATTTCCATGTCACTACTTTTCTCTTCATATAGGAGGAGCTATTGGGAGAAAATGCGTTGTGGGAGGAGGCGCTTCATGGTTGATTCATTTTGTGGGGAGGCTTGGGACAATTGTGGAGGCCATAACATTTCAGCCCAATATCAGCAACCCCCTCATACTTATCATAAATGGAGAGAGAAACTACTTGGATGGGAAAATCTAAACTCTCCATTCAGCCCCAACATGTTGCATAGATCCGGGGTTGAGGACTGCTTTGTGGAGCTACCCAGGATGGCTCATTTCATCCGGATGATTGCATGGGTGAAGGAGTCACTCATTGGGAATAAGACTTCCCATGTTTTTCACCACTCCTACCTTGAGGAGGCCATTGAAAAACAAGGAGATTTCCACTTGCATCTTCTATTGTCTCATGATGTACACTTTGGTTTTACACACTTGGAGGGATACATGGAGGACATATTTATTGCATACTTTGATGAACTATGGTGGGGTCTATTGATGAGGAGGCCACAAGAAGAGGAGGAGGAATTTTTTTCTACCTTGTAGTTTCTTGAGGACAAGCAACATCTTGAAGGGGGAGGACTGTAATGTTCCCAATTTTTAGCCTCAAGCTAAAAGGAACATTATAGTTAGCAGTATTTTATTTAGTTAAATAAAATGGGTAAGGAGGCCCCATAATCTTTGAGAAGGAAGAATAAACACTCCTCATATGAAAGGAGGAAGAATAAAGTAGCTAATTTGAGCACCACATGGTGTGAACAGGATTGGATCATGCTTGATCTAGTCATTTTGACCAAAGTCAACTAAGCTGTCTAGATACATTGAACCTTCTTGGACAGTGCAGTTTTAGTGGAGGCTCCACTTGCATGAGCTAGGTGGAAAGTGTGGATGGGACCCATGGTGAGAGGAGTTCATTTTTTTTATAAGGAGGAGATGGCAGCCCATTTTCATTATGCATTAGCTTATCATTTTCATTGGGTATGTTAAGACTTGCATACCCGGGCTGTTTAGCAGGGTTGTAGTGTTCTTGAGCACAAGGGTGTTCCTGGTCGGGAATCCCTACCTCATCCTCAAGGAGGGAGAGGGTTTGAGCTCCATTTCCTCATTATGGCATTTGGCCAAAGCTACCTCCTTCAGTGCAGTGTTTTCCTGTTGGGCAGAAAACATTGTGTTGTTGGGTGTAGCAATAGAGGAACTCATAGAGTCATTCTTTGGCTTGTTCTTCAGTGGAGATCTTGTATATTCTTTGGAATAGCAGCAGAGGAGACTCCCGGGCATAATTTTAGATCTTTGGCACCATTCCAACCATTCACCATCTCTCATAGCACAGTCTAGGGCTGGAACTGCGTTATTCTATGCAGACAGTTGCTGGGAGGGTCATTTGATCTCATCAAGAGGAGTTTTTTTGAGTAAAAGGGATCAACCCTTTTCTTGAGGAAATTATTAGAGGAGGGCTTGATTATTTCATATCTGCTACAGCCTCATTCTTATTTTGATTCAGTTGCAGTGGCAATTTATTTGTCACATTGTACATTCTCTAGCATTTCTAGCAATCTCTCCTAGATTGGCTAGAAATCTTGTATTGGAGCCCATTCTTCTATTCTTGGGCATTTCTTTGTATCCTTCAGCCTCATTATCATTTTGTATCTATTCAGTAGCTGCTACTCTCATAGAGACTGCGCAGTCACTGCTTTTCGACATTTTGTGCAATTGCAGCAACTCATGTATTTCATAGTTTGATCATTGGAATTGGTTCCAATAGCTTGAGTGGCTTGTCCCTCATGATTTTCTTTTGTATTATTGCTGATATAATAATAAAATGTTGGCTGCATAACATTTCCCTCTTATGGTATATTAATAATTGTAGAGTTTATGATTGTGTTCATGTATTACTGTAGGCTCTCTCTTTGAGCATTCTTTAAGGGACCTAGTTTGGGGAGATCTGAATAACCCATCTAGAGTCATTTCTTTGGGCTCAACTTCTGGAAGAGAAGTCTTTAATGAGTAAACAAGGGGATCCAAGCCCCCTTTGAACTTATTTTTGCATTAGCTTCCTTATACAGCGTCCATTTGGACCCTGTTGCAGCAAATCCTGAAAAAGGGATATTACACACAAGGATTTTCATATGGCCCGCCATTCTCTACGAACAACATTTGGAAACCTGGTGCCTCAGAAAATCCATGGTATTCTTTTCAGAATGTTGGGAATCCTTCCTATGGAGGATGGAATTCCCAGGCTCCTCCTCACTTATCATTTCTGGCAACACTAAACTTGCCAGATTTGTCGAAATTGACTAACGATCCAATTCGGTATAGTCGGGGATGGCCTCCAGTCCCCACCAAAATCCCTTCAAACATCCCAATGTTTGAAGGGAAGAATGGAGAGTATCTGACAGATCATATCACCACTTTCCATTTATGGTGTTCATCGAACTCCTTGATTGATGATTCGATTAGGTTGAGGTTATTTCAATGCACCTTAACTAGAAATGCAGCCAAGTGGTATATTGAGTTAACTAGGGGCATTTTTTCCACTTTTGGAGATTTGGCTACCATGTTCTTAAACCATTTTCAGATACCTGTCCGTTATGACGCCGAGACTGAACTCCTAGCCAATTTTCAGTAGAAAAGGCAACTCACATTTCTGATCATATTCAGGAATGGCAAAGAAGGAAGAGGCCCATTAAAGCCCATATTCCAAATGAATTCCTTCTGGAATGGTTTTTGAAATCTTTGTAGCCAAATATTTCTAATGATGTATCCCTTTCAGGGGTATTTTCTGAAGAGCAGGCTATTTTTTAGGGCTCATCAATTAGAATTGATCTATTCTCAGTCTGGAGTCCTCAATAAAATTTTGTCGGATGCTCCTCACTCCAAATTGGACTTATCCAAGAATAAACCCAGTCCTCATGGTGATGGGATTATTGGTTCGATCGATAGCAGTGCAGCTAACCTGCTTAATAAATTGCAACAGTTGTCTATACAATCTACTTCCTCTAGTCAGGTTGTGCCTTCAGTGCCAACTCCTTCCCAGTCCTTCACAATTAATGTTGTCCAGAATTCTAACCCCAAAGGAAATCAAAAATTCGATGGGAAGAAGAAAGGACGAAATAACAAGAAAAAAGGGAAGGATGGGAAGGGGAATGCAAACAAAACCAAGGATCATGTGGGAGAGGGTTAAAAGGATAATAAAAGGAAAGTGAAGTTTCCATGCAAGTTATGCACTAGAGACCATCTTACGCACCTTTTCCCTAAAATTCAAGATGCGCAACGCTTGTTAGCTCAATAGGGTTCTTCCAGTTCCCAAGCTGTGCTGACAAACTCTTTTCCCCAAGGGAAGCGATTAATTGCTGGCGCAAATCAAAATACTAGGGCTCCCTCTGGGGGCAGCCAGGAAGGGGAAAATACTTCAAACATATACATGATGAGTGCTCACACAGATATCGCTACAAGATCTCGTGATTATGGTGAAGCTAAGTCTTCGAAAGCTAAGGGTACTCCTGATAGTGCTGAACCACTTCATATCACGAAGCCTCGAGAATGGGAAGGAGTGTTCGTGATAGAGTCTACTGAATCTGAGCTGTAACCAACAATGTTCCAAAGAAGGGAGAGACGGATGAACGTACCTTAGGTAATGGTCAAGACGGCAGAAGGGAGAGACATCTCTTATTTCTTTAAGGAAAGATATTCGGATGTCGAAGGCATCTTCAAAATGTATGATGATTAATCCAAATTCCAAGGCCACCCAAAACTACTCCATTGTAGAAGATATGGCTCAGAGCCCTTGTGCCATGTCTGCATTAGAGGTGCTCCATTCTTGTCCTACTCAGCGAAGTGCTTTTCTCACTACTATCAGAGCTATAGATCTAAAGAACTCTCTTATGATTACATTTGATATGTCAAATTTTAAAAAGAGACTCCCTCATAATATGGCTTTCCATATTAGATCGAGTTATTGAAAATTAAATATCTTTCAAATGGTCGTAGATGAAGGGGCTTCCACATGCGTAATTTCTCTTGCATGACGGAAGGGTATTGGATCTCCCGCAGTTGTTCCTTCAGCCACTCTTCTGACTGCGTTTGAAGGTCATTCTCATAGGCCACATGGTATTGTTCTGGCTTTGCCCATTTGTGTTGGGGGGAAAACCGTTAATATTGAAGTTAAGATAGTAGATGCAAGCTTAGACTATAACCTTCTGTTGGGGTGAAACTGGATCGATGAGATGTATGTTATTGCATCCTCGTTATTTCGTATTGTTTGTTTCCCTCACGAAGGGAGAACTATCATAGTTGACCAACTGGATTGTTTTCCTATAGATTAGAATGCATCTTCTGACTCAGCCATTCCTTTGGTGAAGGATACCAAGGCACCTATCGAGAATTTGGGGGTCAGAATGTATTCTTATTTGATGGGTACTTTTGATCTTCCGCCTCCTTCGGTTCATATCAATGCGATTTCATCCTCCAGGGCTCCTATTCGAAGAGATTTTTTCAGAACTCATTATTTTTCGAACGATTGGACCTTACCTTCTCCTACCTCCACATTAGCAGAAGGTTAAGTGGGTGGAATGGCATTTCCAATGTCTGCAGTTGATATTGCTTATAGCTCTATTTTTGACTCTACAGAATCCATTCCAGTTTCTCTTTCACCGAAGGAATTGGATGGAGATGTGGCTCTAGCTTGGACTCTTAGTTCATCTTCGGCCCAAGATTTTCTTGATACCACTCTTCCATCTGAAGAGGCCATCCTGGAAGCTATGACTGGTGTAGAGAGACCATGGGATGATTTGCATCGTCGGTCTTACTTTCTACCAAATTTGAGTGAAGTTGAATCAAGTTTTCCTCGCCCTTAGTCTTCTAGTCTTGTTCACCCAGTCTTGAACCATTTAGCACCAACACAAGTTTTTGTTGAAGGGAACATGGTTGTGATTTATCCTACTATCCTGGTGAACATTTACATAGATCCCAGCATTATAGAGAATGTTTTCATCGGAGCTAAATGTTCCCTTGAAGAGGTTCAAATTTACACTGACCTTTTTGGAGAGTTTAGGGATGTGTTCGCTTGGTCTTATGAGGAAATGCTTGGTATAGATCCATCTATTGTCCATCATGAGATCAAGGTGTATGAAAATGCTAAGCCTATCAGGAAAAAGCTTTGTCCAGTCAACCCTAGGAAGGCAGCAACTATCAAAGCTGAGGTGGAGAAGCTGCTTAAGGAGGGATTCATTTTTCCTGTTCCTTTGACAGAGTGTGTTTCGAATCCAGTTCCCGTGGACAAGAAACAAGGAACAATTCGAGTTTGCATCGATTTCAGGGACCTAAATAAAGAATGTCCTAAAGATAACTACCCCACACCTTTTATAGATCATATTATTGATGAATGCATGGGGAATGATATTTTCTCCTTCATGGACGGTTTCTCTGGATATAATCAAATTACTATACGTCCTGAAGATCAGCATAAGACTGCATTTATTTTTCCCTGGGGTACCTTTGCTTACAAGAAAATTCCTTTTGGCCTTAAAAATGTTGGGGCTACATTTTAGAGGGCTATGTCCTATTCCTTCCACGACATCAAACATATTATTGAGGCATATTTGGATGATTTAGTTGCTCATTCTCATAAGAGAATTGATCATCCTTTTCACCTTTGTCAAGTATTTTAATGATGTTGGCATTACAAAATCTAGTTGAATCCGAACAAGTGTGTTTTCACGATCACATCCGGTCGGTTGTTGGGATTTATTGTGTCCACGGAAGGGCTTCGGGTAGATCCCTTTAAGGTTGAGGCAATATTTCATTTGCCTCCCCCGTCTTCGATTCGTCAACTTCAAAGTATGCAAGGAAAAGCTAATTTACTGCGGAGATTTATCGTAAATTATGCTGAGATTACGAAAGGATTTATGAGATTATTAAAGAAAGGAGTTATATTCTTTTGGGATGAATTTTCTTAGCGTTCATTCGATGCTTTGAAAAAAGCATTGACCTCTGCTCCTCTATTGAGTCCACCTAATTATAGCAGGGATTTCCTTTTGTATCTTGCCGTAGCAGAATCTACCATTGGTATGGTTCTGGTTGAGGAAGACGGTGCTATTTCAGAGCATGTTATTTACTACCTTATTCAAGGCTTGGTAGGACCTGAACTCCGGTAATCTCCAATAGAGATTCTTGCTTTAGTAGCTGTTCATGTTGTGCAGTGGCTCAGACATTATATTCTTCTTCGAAAAACCTATTTTTTGGCAGTAGTCAATCCATTTCAGTTTTTTCTCAGTAGGCGAGTGATTGGGGGAAAATACAATCGATGGATTGTGATTTTACAGGAATTTGATCTTGATTTTATGTCTGCCAAGTCCAAGAAATCATTGGTTTTTGCAGAATTTATTTCTAAGTTGCCTTGTGCAGAAGAGATGGTTTATGATGAATCCTTCCTGGATGAACATATTTTTCTCATTTCTTCACAGGATCCTTGGTATGGAGATCTCATAGTATATCTCTAGACTGCGAAGTTTCCCTCGACTTTTTTGAAATATGACAGTCGTAAGTTACGTCACCTAGCTAAAAGTTACTTGATCATTGGTGACACTTTATATTGTCGCGAGGTTGATTCAATCCTTAGGCAGTGCTTAACTCTCGAAGAAGCTGAGGTTGTGTTGAATGATTTCCATAGTGGGGCTTGTGGTGGTCATTTATCTGGGCTTGCTACAACCCAAAAAATCTTGCGTGCAAGATACTTTTGGCCTTCAATTTTCAAAGATTGTATGGAATCGGTCAAAATGTGTCATTCATGTCAAGTTTATACTCGAAATATGTGCGCTCATCCAACTCCACTCTTTCCTGTCATCATTATTGGCCCCTTTACAAAGTGGGGTATTGATTATACTACTTGTAACCCACCTTTGGCCAAAGGTCACAAGTACATTATTGTAGCCGTAGACTACTTCACGAAGTGGGTCAAGGCTATGCCTACTTTTTGGAATGATGGTGAGACAGAAGCTCTTTTCCTCTTCAACCAGGTCATTTCTCGCTTTGGTATTCCCAAAGAGATTGTCACTGATCATGGTAGTCACTTCTAGAACAACATGATGGCTGAATTGGCTTTGAAATTAGGTTTTCGGCAGGAGCACTCATCTCCGTATTATCCTCAAGCCAATGGTAAAGTGGAAGCCATAAACAAATCCTTGAAGAAAATTCTTCAATGGATAATAGATAAAGCTCGATCCAATTGGCACATTATGTTGTATCCTGTGCATTGGGCATACCAGATGTCATTCAAAAATGCAACTGGTTTTACTCCGTTTCAACTGGCTTATGGGTTGGAATCTATATTTCCCATCGAATGTGAAATTACTTCTCTTAGGTTAGCTGTATAACTTCTTCCTGACACTTCCAGTCTCGAATAATCACTCCTTCATCTAGAACATCTCGATGAGTAGTGTCGGGAAGCCACCACGATGAATGAGGCACACAAGAAGTGGATAAAGATTCAGTACTATAAAGCAGTCAAACCTAGGGTTTTTTCCGAAGGAGACCTTGTCTTGGTTTATGCCCAAGAGAAGGATGCACTAGGAGCAGGTAAGTTTAATTCTATGTGGTATGACCCCTTCATCGTTAAAAAGGTCCTCAAGAAAGGAGCTTATGCCTTGGTTGATTTTGATGGAAATGAGTTGTCGGAGCCCAGAAATGGGCTCTATTTGAAAAAGTATTATGCCTAGCATCTTGATTTTTGTATATTTTTTTTTGTTCTTGTACATATCTAAGTTTCCAATTTTTGGTGTGATTATGATGCATTTGATCTTCTTTGGCAGGTTGTGTTAGATGTCATGAGTCATTTTGGTTTCGCCGATGGTGCTAGTAGACATACCCAGAACTTAGCTTCCACGGCTTGGGTACTTCATTATCCATCTAGTCAATTGTTGGTTTCAAGAGGTATCTGCATTGGTCCTACTTTAAAAAATGTAGCAGAGTACACTACAGTAGTTTATCTACTCTCGGAAGCAATATCATTGGGTGTTGATTCGTTACTAGTTTTCTTGGACTTCCAGCTGGTGGTTTCGCAGATGAACAACACATATCAGGTTCGAGATCCATTTTTGCACTGATTGTTTTTGAGGGTACGTTTGTTACAAATATCATTTAATTTCTAACATCAATTCACATTCCTCAGGCTGAGAATTGGATGGCAGACTTATTAGCTAGTCAAGAAATTGATTGGCATATTCATCATTGAATATTTTAATCAATATATCAAATACATCATTCATTTTTCATACATTTGAGTCATCACATCATATAAATCATTGTATATATATAGTCAGAGTGTTCAAAAATATACAAAATCTAGACCCATATTTCCTACAAAATTAGAGCTTACGCCCGATCATGTTCAGTATCAAAAATATATTACAGTCATTTGGTAAAATTTATATATCTAATCCTGTGGTCCCTTCCCAAAATTCGTGTTCCTATAGAACACGATAGCAGTCGCTACATGGTAGAATAACTGCACCCAGTCTTGTGGTACTCTGACTACTCGTCTCTGGATAGCCTCTGGTAGGTCCTCTACTACAGACATAGGCACTTGGGGAGTTAAACTCTCCAAGTTTCTCTAGATGGCATGGAGGGTTCTACCAGGGCCTTCATTATCCACCTCACCTCTGAAGCACTTATGCCTTGGGTATCCCTCAAGTTTGACTGGTCCCATATCTGTATCATGATCATCAATAATCCTGAAAGTCATTTGAGTTCAATCAAAAACATTATTTTTTTTCGTTATCATATTTTAAAAAAATAAAAAAATCATATAATTAAAAATCAAAAATTGCAATCTCACCGATTCCACCCGATGCTGCACCGGGTGGAAGGACTGGATCTAGATCGCCGCAAAAATCCATCCCAGCATAGGGA
Source organism: Pinus albicaulis (assembly GCA_034641835.2). Classification (NCBI taxonomy): domain Eukaryota; kingdom Viridiplantae; phylum Streptophyta; class Pinopsida; order Pinales; family Pinaceae; genus Pinus; species Pinus albicaulis. Next base: position 841,268,884 of record CM076583.1, read on the forward strand.
TAATCTTCCACTGCGATAACTTGTTCCTCCCACCATTGGAAGAACTCGTCATCCCAAGTGGTTCAGGGAACTTCACTTCCCCCCAATCTCTTCATCAGATCAGCCCACCGGGCTATTCTTGGATCTTTGGAGCTGTTGATGGTTGAGATGACTTTCGGTCGAAGACCTGGAATCCTCTCAAAGAATAATGTCAGTAAAATGGCTCCATACCAAAAATGTTTATTTTTTTCTTTCGGATTTAAGTCAACTGTCTTTTCATGTTTCTCAGCAATGTTGTGCACCAATAAAAGAGGTGAATCAAACATTCTACTACAATGCTCATTTGTGTCCTCGAAGCCTGATATAGAGAAGCAGATCCTGCTACTCTACCAATGGTGAAAAGGATAATCTTCATATATAGTTCTTTCAAATTTTTGATTGCAATCTGTGTACCTACATTTTGAGACCCCTCTACGCAATAGAACTGGAAGTAATCTTCCACGGTAAGCCCTCCCAAAGGCTTTCCACGTAAATCTACTGGATCTCCAATCCGATAGTCCATTGATGAAATATACGTCTTCCACCTCTATGCGTATTAGCATTTGATCTATCATGAAGCAGTCTTCTTCCGGCTCCCAGTGATTTACCAACATTTGGAGCAACCAGACATTACTTTTCATATTTGGCATTTTAAAGAACTTGAGAAATCCACAGTTTCGAAGGATATCGAGTGAATTTTGATCTTCCATCGCTTCATTGTCGATGGCACTATGTTCACGCTCCCTCCAGCTAATTGAAATCCTAAGAAAATTCATCAAATCATTCATTAGGTTCAATTTTTAATTCTCGATCTGCGCATACGCAGCTTCGTTTACACATAGTCGTGTATCATACGCAGGTTCGTCCACATGAACCTATGTATGTGCAGAGGGTTTCATCAAAAAAAATGTTTCCTATGGTCAAAATTCTGAATTTTTATCTTAAATTGGAAATAAATTGATGACAAAGATGAATTTAGAGCTTACCTGGTTGATTCAGCGCAATTTGATGGCTGATTGCTCTGGTTTTGAGAAAAGGAATTTTTTGCTCCAAAAGCTCCTTCTTCACTTTTGCAAAGTAACAATGACCCAAATATGAGGTAATTGGTGTATTTTTACCCAGATTTTGAATTTTTTTCGCCAAAATTCCTTTATGCTTATTTTTTCAAATCTATCCAAGGTTGTATAATCGTGTTGCTTGTAAGTGTTGGGTAAGGTATTTTTTCAGGGAAATTTTACTGAAGTTGAGATTTTTTCTGGGTTTTTCGAATCCATGACTGCTGACCTGTCATGGCAGGTATATGATTTCAAAATAGCATATAGGCTAGGGAATCCATCTTCCGTTGCATTCTGCATACTATCCTCCATTCTTATCACTTGCCATAGGATCGATCCCATCATGTCATGAGTACTTAACCCATTTCACTCATTGATTTTTAATCATGACTTGGTGATAGAGCCTTCCTTTACATGGGCTTCCTAGTTATTTCCTCACTAGCATTTGTCACCCATGCTGCAATTTATGTAGGCTCAGGAGTCCTCTTTAGTCTCGCCATGACATATACGTTGAAGCTTCATTCTTCTTCTTCTTTGCTATCATTTTTTCTGGCCATTACCCTAGAGGCTCCCTTTTGTTGTCAAGTTGTATTACTGCATTGCATATTGACTACTTTTTTGTCTTGGCCTTCAACCGACTTCATTCAGACTCAATGTTTAATCCATCTTTCGACCATGAATTTTTGTACAAGTTAACCATGCAATCACTTAGCTATCGCGGCTTGACACCTTTTCACCCATGGATGGAACATTCCTTTGAGTATCACTTACCAGTTTCTGCCACCTTGCATTGAGCATAGGATTGTTCCTATCCCAGGAACTAGTGCATCTGTTTCATGATACTCATTCTATCCATTGTACTCTAGCATTATTTTATTCTTTTTTCAGGCTTTGAATATGAAAAAGACAAAAAAAAAATGTGAAAAGAGCAGGAACGGGATATTACTTCATATTTTGATGGCATCTATAGTGTCAGTTTTGTCTCCCTTGAACAAAGCACAAAAAACTATGTCTTTCCTTCATTTGGGATGGTTTTAGTTTTGACTTAGGAGAAGCCATAACCTTGTTACATGTGTCATTTCTCCCCCGGTTGGTTATCTCTTCCAATCATATGGAGGGTTTTTCCATGCCTCCTGCATGACAAAGTTATACAAAGTTATCATTTTCTGCCATAGTCAACATGAGTTGTGCTTTTGTTTAAGAGAATTTAACCAGAGTTAGCCTTTTTGCGGTGTCTCCTGACTCATTTTTTTAGTCGGCCTTCCTGGTCTTATCAGTATCTTGTTCTATCACATCAGATGTTTGGTCCTATGCTCGTGCTGGTTTGAGAAGGTATCCATTGACTTCTTGCCGACGGGTTTGTCTCTTATCGACTACAACATATTGCTCTGAGAGAAAACCTAGAGTCACACTGTAATGTTCCAAAATTTTAGCTTCCAAGCTAAATGGAACTTTAGAGTTAGCAGCAGCTTTAGCCAGTGAATAAATGGGTAGAAATGCCCATAAGTGTCCTAAGGAGGATAAAAAAACTCCAAGTGTGAAAGGAGACACTCTTTCTAGCTTAATAAAACACCTCCATGTGTGAACAAAGATAAAATGAAGCTGCTTTGACCAAGTCAATAGCGCAGTTTTAGTGGAGGAGGAATCCTAGGATGGATAACTCAATTTTGGAGGGAAATGTAACTTAGGTTAGAAGTAACCTAAGTGAGTGGGGCCAAGGGAAAGAAAACTCATATCTTATTTAAGGAAGAGTATGGTATAATTATTCATCATGTTGTAGATTATTATTCTTGGCTGCCAAGAATTGTTGCTGCTTTGCTGCTTAGCAAAGCTGCAGTGCTGTTTACCACTGGGTGTTCCCGGGCGGGAATCCCACCTCTTTCCTTTGAGGAGCTCATTGGGAGAGTTTTGATTCATCATTACACATCAGGTTTTCATGCCAAGCTTCAGCCATATTTATCATCAAAACTTTGCTGGAGATTGTGTAGTGTTGCTGGGTGCAGCAGTGGAAGAGATTGGAATCCCAGCTTCTGAGCTAGTTTCTCATTGGAGGAAACTTTCCTTCACTTGAGAGATCTGTTTGGAGAGCTCCAGAGCTTATTTCAGATTTGTGGTATCAGAACACAAATTTTTCATACCCTCCCAACGTTGTTTCTGCTAGGGAGTGTGTTATTTTGGAGGCAGTATTCATTGCATGGTTTGGTGGCTCCGTTGCAGTATTTCCTTGTGATTGAGAGGTTCATCCTTTCATGGGAGGAAACCTTTGAGGGTTCTACATCAGATAAAACATATTTCATCCTTCTACACTCATGTACTTCATTTTTGCAGTGATTATTTAGTTATTTTCTGAAGATCACATTTGTATGCAGAGTGTTTGACAAGAAACCCTTGCCGATTTCTTTTGTATTTTGTATAAGGAGCTTAGATCTCTGTTATTCAGTATTATTTATAAATAAATTAGTAGATATATTTTTCTCCTATCATTTTATGTCTAAATACTCTCTTAGACTGCGCAGTCCCTTGAGCAGCTGCTCCGGCATTTTGCAGTCTTGGGGTTTTAGCACTTTTTGGCAATCCTAGGTGTGGGAGATCTGTTTAACCCACCTAGTTTGCTTTTTTTAAGCTCTATTCTTGGATTTAGAATGTATATTGACTAATATATGGGATCCAAGAGTCCATTTTACTGTTTTATTGCATTTGTTGTTGGAAATGCGTTTTTGATGCTTGATTTATGAGCAATCCTGAAAAAGGAATATTACAGTGGTATCAAAGCATGATCTTTGGCTTAGCCTGTGAGATCTAGCTATCAGAAGAAGAAGAGATGGAAAGAATCCAGAAAGCTTCAGTATGTGCAGAGAGAAAGGAAGACAAGCTCACAAAGCTTCTTCCAAAATCTATGAAGAGCTTTCAAGGAGAGCTGAAGAAAATAATATTGGAGATGAAATCTCCAAAGGAGGTTGATTCTAGAGCTGAATCTAGATTTTCACATGGTGAGTGTGAGCATGAAGCTGCACCCCATGATGCACAAAGCATTCAAATGCCCAGAGCTATCCTGAGATGGATGGGAGGAGGAAGAATGCCTAAGAGAATGACTCTTAGTGATTTTTTGTGGGAGTATGAATCTCAAACTGAGAGGTTTAGAGATCATACTGATTTCTAAGAGTTTTGAAAGATCCAGATGGAGAAGAGCAAGCAGCACGATATAGATAGATTTCTTCTATCTACTTTTGTCGGATCACCTACATGTTCAGTTGAAGCTTGGGTGAAGGAGCTAAACTCCTATTTGCAGCTACACCATATTTCCGGAGATGAAGCTATCAGAGTTGCAACGCTGCATTTCAGAGGTAAGGCTCACGCATGGTGGATTTTTGAATCTTATTCCTTAAAGAATGCCAACACTTTCTCTTATGCAAGATTCATAAAAACATTGATGGAGAGGTTTGGTGAAAAAATTCCTAAGACACATGAGCAAGGAAAACTTGAGAAAACAAAACCCTTGGATGTGATGGAGGAAACTCCATTTTAGAAAACCATGAGAGGAGCTGATGTCTTGCATTACACTTTTCCGGAAGCAAAACCTCTAGTTCATATTCTTGAACAAGAGGGCATGGGGATCACTTTTTCACAAAGAGATCCAATTGTTGAGATGTTTCCCACACACATTGATGAAGAAGAGGGCAACAACGCTATCACATCTAGAGCACATCTAGTGCCTCATGTGTAGGGAAGAGGAGCACATGCTCCAATGAGAGGGATTTGTGTATCCTTGCAAGAATTTCCCCAGGATCTCATACATGGAGGTCCAAGCACAATCACTGAGCAGCATGATTGTGCAGCATTGCAGCTGGAAGGAGAAGAAAGGGAGGAAGAGCAGCATCATTTGATGAGAGGTACACACCCTTCTCTATTTCAGAGAGCCAGTGCAAGAAAGAGTCAGACTGATTTGCGCTATAAGGGCAAGGGCAAGGTTTCAAAATAATATGTACAATCTACTCTTGGCATTGATGTCTCACTACATGGATGCATTCCACCTGGGAGGCCAACTGATCTTTAGTTGATGAGATATATCTTGTCTTTGGCTTCACCACTCTTGGATTTTGGAGAGGTGGAGAGTTTGGAGGAGAAATTTGGCATGGGGGATGTCAAAGTAGTAGGTAGCAGCATGAGTGGAGCTTCACATGCCAGATCACCAGCGCTGTCACTGAGGAGGATTGATCCTTATTGGAGATCTCATCTTTTGGTAGAGTACTCCAAGGATCTTCGTGCATGCATGATTCTTGATGACCCAGATGGAGATGACAGATACATGGTGGATGATGTGGTCATCCATTTACATGGCAGAGTCTTCTTGACTAGAGTTTCTAGTCTCAAGGATAAATTGCTACATGCAGCACATGAGGATTTCTCTTCCATGAATTTTGATGCATATCTTTCCTTGGCATAGGAGTTCACTTGGGAGGGCATCCAGCATGACATATATCAGCATATGGAGAGATGCAAAACCCGGATGATGATAGAGAGAATGTCACATCCACCTTCCTACTCATTGGGAGTAAGGGAGAATTTCCAGTTGAGCCATTTCAGCTCAAGATCTCAAGTACATGATGGAGGAGGTATAATTTAACATTTTTTATTGTACTTCTTTTCCTTATTTGAGCAGCATGATGTATCAAGAAGAGTTTCTTCTTCTTGCATATTGTATGATGATGTACTTGTAGCTTCTTGTAGCATTGACTTTGGATATCCTTTTGATGAGATGTGGGGGAAGCCACATGTTTCTTGGTGTGCACCATTGACACCATATTGTAACTTCATGTTTTCATCTTATGATATGACCATGGCAGCAAACAAGTGGCTGGAAAAGCACTTGTTGTTTCTTATTTTGATGTAGGAAAAAAATGCACTGTGCTGGTTGCATGAGTGGAACTTTGATTCACTCTCCGTTTGTCATTTGGAAACTTTCTTTTATTGTACCTTTCTTTCATGCATTTCTAATGTGTATTTGCTCAAGGAAAGCTTTGTATGGAGAGAGAAGCCAATTGGATGGCATGGCACCCATATGATATTGCAGCAAAAGACTTGTTTGTATGGGGCATCATATAAGTTGGTTATCATGAGCTTACTTCATGGCTTGTATCAGGGAGAGATGAGGCAACATCAAAAGTTGTTGTTTATGTGGTTACACTTGGGAGAGTATAAGAAAAATTCTTCCCATACTTTTCATGATATTTCTGAAGAGAAGAAAGGCACATTCATGGTGCAAGGAGGCTACCCTTCAGTATTGGAGGATCATGAGAGACTTCCATGCCGAAAGATGATCTTCTCACATAGTAGCATGATGGTGGATGGCTTTGGCATGTGGAATGTCAAGGGGAGAAGCCATGGAGCCTTATTCTTGAGGCCCATAGCACTATCACATGAGAGTGTGTTCTTATTGATGGAGGGTTCCAAAGAGTATTTGTATCCCTTCTTCTTGCAGATTATTGTGAGGAAATCCTCATGGGGGAGCTTATACATGGACCTCACTTTTATTCTACTCACTATGTATGGTAGGGAACGCATTTATGTACTTGTTGATTACTCCATTGAGTATTTGTACTTTCCCACCATGTTTGAACAGTGCATTGCTCCTCAAAAGAGCAAGAGTATTTTTGGGTTTCATGGTCACTTTAGGGCCAATGTTTATGATGATAGTAGCCCATCTATACATGAATTTGGGCAAGCGTATTATTATCTCATATATGTACAGCTCATATACATTGATGCTTACTTTCCCATGTTGGGAGAACAGACATATACAGCTTGTAACTTGTTGCAAGACCACTTGCCTTATGACATTTTCAATCATTTGTTGGGAGAACTGCACTGTATCCACCAGAGAGACCATATGTATCATCCAAATTTGCACATAACCTTCAGAATTTTCTGATTTGGATGCCATGTGGTGATGATGTGCCATTCATCTTGAATGGAATGGTTTGGGTTGACATGACTCATGATTTTGGGGGAAGAGTCCTTGGAGGCTCAATCTTCTTCTTGCCATTGGAGGGCAATCATGTTGCAGCCAAAGATCAGCATGCCTTCTACACTTATCATAAGTGGAGAAGGGGATAGCGTGAGATAGGCCCTCTTGCCTATCATGTACATTTATTCAGCCCACCTACATTTCAGGAGCCGCAGGTGGAGGACACTTTTCATGAGTTACCATGTTGGAGGGTGACTCACTTCATTTGGATGATAGCATGGGTGAGGGAGGCACTCATTCACCATGTTGGTCATCACTCCCACTTTGTGGAGGCCATGAGATAGTTAGCAAGTTTCCATTCACACTTTCCACCTTTGACTGATGCAGACATTTTGGTATTGCACACTTGGGAGGAAGCATTAGATGATAGTTTATTTGCAGATTCTCTTGATGCAGTGATGGAGGCTATTGATGGGAGGCCACATGAGGAGGAGGGGAGAAATTTTTCTCTCCTTATACATTTTCTTGAGGACAAGCAAATATTTTGGAGGGGAGGACTGTAATGTTCCAAAATTTTAGCTTCCAAGCTAAATGGAACATTAGAGTTAGCAGCAGCTATAGCTGGTGAATAAATGGGTATAAACGCCCATAAGTCTCCTAAGGAGGATTAAAAAAATCCAAGTGTGGAAGGAGACACTCTTTCTAGCTTAATAAAACACCTCCATGTGTGAACAAAGATAAAATGAAGCTGCTTTGACCAAGTCAACAACGTAGTTTTAGTGGAGGAGGAATCCTAGGATGGATAACGCAATTTTGGAGGGAAATGTAACTTAGGTTAGAAGTAACCTAAGTGAGTGGGGCCAAGGGAAAGAAAACTCATATCTTATTTAAGGAAGAGGATGGCATCATTATTCATCATGTTGTAGATTATTATTCTTGGCTGCCAAGAATTGTTGCTGCTTTGCTGCTTAGCAAAGTTGCAGTGTTGTTTACCGTTGGGTGTTCCCGGGCGGGAATCCCACCTCTTTCCTTTGAGGAGCTCATTGGGAGAGTTTTTATTCATCATTACACATTAGGTTTTCAGGCCAAGCTTCAGCCATCTTCATCAGCACAACTTTTCCGGAGATTGTGTAGTGTTGCTAGGTGCAACAGTGGAAAGGATTGGAATCCCGACTTCTGAGCTAGTTTCTCATTGGAGGAAACTTTCCTTCACTTGAGAGATCTTTTTGGAGAGCTCCAGAGCTTATTTCAGATCTGTGGTATCAGACCACACATTTCTCATACCCTCCCAGTGTTGTTTCTACTAGGGAGTGCGTTATTTTGGAGGCAGTATTCATTGCATGGTTTGGTGGCTCTGTTGCAGTATTTCCTTGTGATTGAGAGGTTCATCCTTTCATGGGAGGAAAAATTTGAGGGTTTTACATCATATCAGACATATTTCAGCCTTATACACTCATGTACTTCATTTTTGCAGTGATTATTCAGTTATTTTCTGAAGATCACATTTGTATGCAGAGTGTTTGATAAGAAACCCTTGCCGGTTTCTTTTGTATTTTGTATAAGGAGCTTAGATCTCTGTTATTCAGTATTATTTATCAATACATGAGTAGATATATTTTTCTCCTATAATTTTGTGTGTAAATCCTCTCTTAGACTGCGCAGTCCCTTGAGCAGTTGCTCCGGCATTTTGCAGTCTTGGGGTTTTAGCACTTTTTGGCAATCCTAGGTGTGGGAGATCTATTTAACCCACCTAGTTTGCTTTGTTTCAGCTCTATTCTTGGATTTAGAATGTATATTTACTAATATATGGGATCAAAGAGTCCATTTTACTATTTTATTTCATTTTTTGCTGGAAATGCATTTTTGATGCTTGATTTACGAGAAATCCTAAAAAAGGAATATTACACACACCCTGGCCCTATTTACATCATTGATAGGTGACCTTGTGCTCAAAATTTGATCATCATTATGGGTCTTTGAATAATTGGTTTCCCTTGTGTTCGACATCAGCTTACATTATCACACCTAGGATTCGTGCAGTACCCTGATTTCCATTTGACCCTATCGGTGGATAAGGGTAGTAAAGAATCATTAAACAAATACTTTTAAACAAGATAGTCTCAAATACTGATTAACATGAAGAAGTAATCAATAGAAAGGGAAAACCAATAACTCTTTGATTCAACTTAGGAAAATAAGCATTCAAGACAAACATTCCAATGACATATAGAAGGCGAGAAACTCATTTAACTTCTAGTGATTTCACCATCAAGGTTTAGAAAACATTCAAGATAACAAATAACTTTAATTAATGAAGAGGGAATTCCTAAACATAATTGATCAAGCTACAAAGAACTTTAAGGCAACTTCTTAAGCATGGACAAGCGCATGATCAAAACATGGCCTCTTTGGCTAAAACCTAACAAGTAATGCTTCAAAGAGAGATTCCAAAACATAATTTAAATAGCATCAAATAGGCAGGGCTAACCATAAAACATATTTGAAAAATACTATATTGAACCATTTATGGAATAAACAGGCATAGGTATATCTAAGGAGCAGCTAAGAATTCCTTAAACAAACCCAACAGAGGAAAACATCAAGGCAATAGACAACAGGAAGGACTAAGGTATAGAGATTATATGCACTAAGAATGCATATGTCCAAGATCCACCTGATCTCACACTATTTAACTTTATGCAAGATACTGAATCTATTCCAATTGTTAATCTTTTGCGGAAAAATTAATTGCACACACATGTGAAACATAAACAAAAATATTCAATTGCACATAACACAGTTTTTAACCGGGAAAGAGTGAAGCTGAAAACCCCAACTATATATTATGTAACATGGATATCATATGACAATATCATACAAACATACAAAGCTTATCACAAGCTCTCAGTACAGTACAATCGTCATACACTAATCAGGCCCAATCTTGCAAATCCATGCACCGATTTTTGCCACCTGCTAGCCTGCCTCTATTGCGCAATCTCTACTGAAGAATAGCTCTGAATGAATTCTAATTACTCCATCCTTGACTGCACAATCCTCATTGGCATCTCCACTGAGTGTGTGATGCAATCAATGCATCATTGTAGTCACAACAGATAGTCTATATTTCCCTTTCACCTATCTCTCCACTAGTCTCCACTGAAATTGCCATGCACTGTAGTTAACTGATGTATTTTTCAGTTGATTAATGAGTTATTATTTATGAATTAATTAACTAATTAATTCACTCCACTCTCACTAGTGTATCAATCAGTTAGACTAGATACAACTAGCTCAACTGATTCTAACTGAGTTAAACTGAATACAACTCCATAACTGCTTCTTCCAATTGTGTCATAACTCTGCCACTTGAGTTATAACTGAGTCCTCCATGCATTAGCTCCAGTAAACCCTTAGGAATGGCGTAATTCCTTCTGTCAGCTAATGTGCCACATCTGTTCACTAAACTTAAGTGCTCCAATAGAATAAGTTGTTGTTTAGAGTCTGATTATTATTAAGAGCTAATAATAATCAACATGCATATATTTTTAGATTGACGATCTATAAATAGACTTCGCCAATATTCTAAAAATAGAATTCCATCTATTTTTCCAACTTGATCAACCATCCACAAATAACATCCTGCAACTTCTGAAATATGATCATCATGTCTAAAAATAGACATAGTCTAAAAATAGACTTGCGCCAAAAATAGCCTGCAGGCCCACTTAGTGAACGGGACTCTTTTCACTAAGCAAGGTGCCTCCAACAACATTTCTTAGCCTATAATCTTTTGTTATACTGCAGCATGAAAGGATGGAAACATAATGAAAACATGAGAAAAAAATAAAATGAAAGAGAAGCACTTCTCCAATAACCAAGCTCAGGGATCTAGCAAGCTATCATCCTTCATCATCAATCAAAGCAAGGCATTCAGAAACTCCACAAGATCAATTTCATCTTCAAAATCAAGAAAACCATGTATTGCTCTCAAAACTCATCAAAATATAAAATTTACAATGGAACCCTCATGCTCTATTTATCTTAGCAAGAGAGGAGGTGGAAACCATAAGAGGTTTCTAGAAACCCTAATTTCATCATAAATGTCATTTATGTGCTTGAAGACCATGCAAGGCCCAAGACACATAATATCTAAGCTAATATATGAAAGATAACATAACATAAATCCTCAATTAAATCTGGAGTGATTTTCCCAATAAAACATTAAAAAATCATTTTTCCATCAATTTGTGTGTTTTGTTGACCTTTTGGTCAAAAACACATAGTGCCATCCATAAGCGCAGCGCCACCTTTGGCAAAAACTAGGTCCTGTTGCAACTACGTTTTGGGGGCCTTCCCGATGTCGTATTTTGCTTCGTGATGGCTTGTTTGAAAGCTTGCTGAGTCCTTTTTCCATATATTCCTTTTTTTTTATGATTGAGCACTTGTAACCTATTCAAATTTTCAAATCCCCAAGACTGCTCTGAGCGCAGTGCCAGGCTCAAAAAGGAGGCAGAATGGTGAAAAATGAAGTGTTTTTTGACCTTTTGAGGGGGAAAAACTGCTCCAATTGCTCTGAAATTTTTTGAGCATAGTGTGCTAGACATGAGGAATCCAAAAATGTATATTTTTTCCTCTGAGGATGCTTGAGAAAAAATCTTAGCACCAGTGGCACTGCGCTAATAGGCCTTAGCAAAAAACCCAAATTTGTCAAAATTTCCCTACGCATAGCACCTTTTGCATAGGGAATTTGGAGGCCTTCCAGATGTCAAAATTGGGGCCATGATAGCGTGTTGGAAATATTATCCTTTATACTTTCCAAATATACCAATTTTTCTCTGACTGGAGTTGATTTTCGTTGTCAAAAGTGGATTCTCCCAAGACTGGTCAAAAAGTGCTGAATGATGTTGCAGAAATGCAGAGTGTTGGTGCAGACAACTTTTGGAGGCCTTCCTTAACTCCAAATTGAGATCATGATAGCTCATTGGAAATATATTCCAGTCTTATTTCCAAATATACCTTTTTTTCTCTAATTGAAGTTGATTGGACCTGTCAAAGGTTGATTCTCCCGAGACTGGTCAAAATGTGCTGAATGATGGTGCAAAAATGCAGAGTGCTGGTGAAAACAACTTTTGGATGCCTTCCTCAACTAAAAATTGAACTCATGATAGCTCATTGGAAATATCTTCTAGTATAGTTGTCGTTTGATCCATCAAGTAAGTCATTTGGATACTCCAGCTATGAGAAAACCTGATTTTCCCAAGGTCACTCCAGAAGTGAAACAATTCTCCTGTGACATCTATATTTTTGGCATTGATCCCAAACCATGATAATTGTGTAAAATATGAAGGAGGTTTTTCTTCTGAGACCTATGATGGACAAAATCCTCTCTCACTTTTTTCAAATTAATCTTTGTATGGTCAAAAAAATAGTTTTAAGCAAAACTTTCTCTAGGAGTGACAAATGGCTTGACTCTTGGAATGAATCCTTTGAAAATGACGGAGGCATGATGTTTATGAGTTGGTATGGTTTTATTATTGCTGATATGACCTATCATGTGGATCCTATGCTCCTATGCCTCTTTTACATATCAAACCCTAGCTTAGTTGGAAGAGGAAATTAGGGTTTGGTGTAGGCGATTTAGGATTGCCTTGTAGAGGGAGGGGAATGAAGGGGTTAAGGGTTGTCTAAATTCTTGGGGAAATTTTGGGGGATAGGAATAGATGTTAGAGAGTAGGGGAAAGTTTAATTTCAAGGATTGAGTGAGGAGAAGGGGTCCAAAAGGGAAAAACACAAGCCTAGTCTCAAAAAGTTTCAAATTGTAGCAATAGCCCAAGTTTTGTAGAAAAATGATGAGTTTGCAGGATAAAAGTGATATAAAGTATTTATGAAGGTGTATTAAGGATAGAGGAAGGTGTAAGAGCATTAGGATACAAGCCTTGTTGATGGTTTAACCATGGAAATCATGAAACCAATAAAAATTCCCTCAAAAACCCTAGTCATCTACAAGAACAAAGGCAGGTAAAAGCACATAAGAAGTTTTTTAGGAGCAGCAGGGTGACCATGGAATGGAAAAATGGTAGAATAGTGAAAAAATTCCTATAAGGATAATGAAGGCAGTGATATTTCTTAAAACCCACAATGTTCAAAGAATGTTTTTTTTAGAAATCTAGAACCGAT